>JACGAQ010000672.1:0-102557 GCA_014119065.1 Orius insidiosus | reverse complement strand
AAACACTTTGTAACCTTTTTTTAAACACTTTTTTTTGTCATCAAAACATCTGTGCCTTCTTGAGTTGTTGGGTAGTCAGACGTAGGGTTGTTGCGATACTTCCGATACATCGGAATATCGATATTTTCCTTCCGATATTTGTACCGATATTTTCCTTCCGATATATCGGTTCATCCGATATTTTCCTTCCGATATATCGGTTCATCCGATATTTTCCTTCCGATATTTTATCCGATACGATTCCTTACCGATATATCGCGATATTTTTACGATATGAATCTGAAAGAAAAATGGGGCAACACACGGATAAATGCTAACATCCGATGCGATATATCGCGATATATCACGATATTTCGGAATTATCGCGATATTTTCCTTCCGATATATCGGTTCATCCGATATTTCCCTTCCGATATGTCGGTTCATCCGATATTTTCCTTCCGATATTCGGTTCATCCGGCCTGATGAACCGATATATCGGAAGGAAGGCCATATCGAATCAACCCTAGTCAGACGTCGCCAACTTAAAAACTTAAGACGATTTTTGGAAACTTTTTTTGGACTTTTTTCTTCGGAACTCGAAATTTTGCGTTTCTGAATTGCATGAGATAAAAAAAATATGCGTAATACTAATGCACATGGGGTTTTTTACACTTCATTTTTTTGCGTTATTATTATTTTTTCCGGAGGTTTTCAACCGTATAAAATATAAATGTGTAACAAAAAAGTTAAAACTCATTTTCAGACAGAAAAAGCGGATGAGGGGAGGGGAGAGGTCGGTATCCAAATTGCTCCGGGGCCATCCGAACGGCGATCTCGCCCCTTCCTCGACTTCCCCACGAAAGCCCTCTTAACTTGGAAATTTATGCGCATAATATTACTTCGGGAAAAATGCCCCAGTTGTCGAGAAGAGGCCGGTAATGCTCGAAAGGAATGTTCAGACCGAATTAACGCTGACTTACGCTTTCCTGAGGACGATCCCTCTAATGCGTTTTATAACGAGATTATTTCCCTACCTCTAATTAGAAAAAAAATTAAAATATTTCTTTAATTCACTTTTTAACGTAAAAGTGTGTTTGTAAGTTTAAAAACACGAGCGCCATGAATGGATAAGTTAGTTATTTGGGATAAGGCCAAAAAAACAACTTTTTAAACTGGGTTAACACTTTTCTCAAAGACTCTCGATAACTCGAATTCTCCCTCAAAACAGTGATAAATTTTGATTCCTATATAGAAAAAGGGAAATTTTTACAGGTTCCAGGAGATCAAAGAAGAGGAAAAATAATTATGAAATTCTAAGCGTTTTCACAAAGAGAAAAAAAAAAAATTATTTTCTTGAAGCGTTAATGAATTTTTCCGGGTTGGCCCCTGTAACCGAAAAAGCTTAAAATTCATTGTCCGGAAATTTAAAGTACGTAAAGATCCTAAAGGTCGGGGAGGGGGGCAACGGAATTCGTTTATTGCAAAAACAGAACATTACACTTGTGGTCTAATTTTTTCCGCCCCGTTGGTACCTGAAGTGCCCGTCCTCACCAATTAGGTTTCCTCTAAACGTCCCATTTTCAAAACAATTGTCTTCCCCCGGAAAAGGGGACGAAATTCTATTAAACGAAATTACATAAAAATAGCTTTTTTTTTAATCTAAAAAGGGTGGAAATCTATTTTCGAACCGGAAAATGTAAGGGTTAAACGCTAAGGGTGGGAAACAAAGGTTAAAGGGTGATGTTACCTTTGATTCTCTTCGGCTCTGATTAAAGGCGACTGGCCCGACATGAATATTCAATGAGACCCATGTTTAAATGCAACCGGGAATCGCAAACTAACATGGCTTAACTGACCTCAGATTTTCTTCACTTCCTTAAAAGACTTTAACTTATATTCTAGCATTCTCTTAAAATTTATCCACATTATAATGAGAATACTTTAAGAAAAAGGAGTGACTTTGGGTAAAGCACAAGCAGCTTAAATTTTTTGGATGTAAAAGCACTTTGAGCAAAAAACAGTTCTGAGACAATCGGAAAGATCTTTATTGCCCTATGGAGCTTATACAATAAATAAGCCAATTTCGGAGTTGTTATATGGATTTTGCCATATTGACGATGGATAAGGGGAGAAGAGAAAAGAAAAAAAATATAAATAAAAAGGCAATACGTATTGAATTCATCGTATCCAACGAAATCTCTGAGCAATTACATTATCTTGACGCTCTGGAAAAGATTCTCTCACCCGACGGCGCCGAAATATTTCATATCCGTCGTCGCTCTCACGAAAAGGGGAGGGAGGAGGAAAAAGGGACTCGAATACAATTGGCCTTTATCCAAAGGCCCTCTGAGGGGCAGCTTCTCCGAAGAGAGATGGAGATAGTCGGACAATTTATTGTCTAAATAAAACAGATCGGATCCGACAATTCGCGTTTAAATATTCATTTTTACTCACTTGCGTTGAGAGGAGGATGGAGCCTCGTCGCCATATGATGAGCGTAACTCGTCGTCGCTCTCCCATAAACGCCGTGCACCCTCTGCTCATGATGGTAGGGACCATAGTGCCTATTATATCCCGCCAGTTTGAACCAAATTTAATACATTTTTTTAAAAAAATATTTTTTTTTCTTGTTCCCTTTTCTATACGTATTTATTATCACTATAAAATACTGTTTCGATAAGGCAATAACCTAAAGAATTGACTATTATTCTAAACTTATGAACACTTTGATATGACTTAAAATTTACATAAAAATTGAAGGCAAATTTCTATGTTAAGCTCATAAATTGAAAAATATTTATAAAATTTTTTTATTGAAGGCGAAGCGAAGAAGCACTAATTATTGTACGAAATTACTTTATTAGGACCTGAAAAATAAACGAATTATTTTTCCTACTCACACGCGAATAGGCCCCTTGTGAAGAAAAATACGAAAAAACTTTCAAACTTGAGTAAAAAAAGAAAAAAAATCAGGGACGTAAAAAGGGCTTTTGTCTAGTGACCCGGTTCCCTATTGACGGTCTGACCTTGTTTTCTCACGGCCATTATCAAAATTAGCCCTTTTTTCCCCCTTCGAACCTAACTAAAAAAGGTGTTTTATTTTTTGAAATATTTTGCCACCCTATTCTCGCTTCCGTGATTTGCGAAATCGTGTTTTCAATGAGAAAAAAATAAAAGCACGTAAACCAAAGATTTTTATCTCGATCATATCGAAATTCTTAAATTCGCACACAACGTTTCATTTAAAATGGAAATAAAAAAAACACTAAAAATAAAAGCAAAATTGGGCTAGGAATAAAAAATTATCATTTAAAATAAATAAGATAATATAGAAAAAAAATTTATACAAGAAAAATTAAAAAGTTACACAGTTAATAAATTATTCCGAATACACTTCAGAAATACCGATCGGTCTTGCGGGTTTAGCATTATTTAAAAATTAAAAAATGATGTTGCTAACCGGAGCCTAAAATATTTATTTTAAAGTTAATGAATTTAAGTTCAAATACTAAAAAAGATTTTTGATGAAAAAAATAAAAATTTTATGAGGTTTAGAAATAAACAAAACACGAGATACAAAGGCCACGTGTGTGAAAGATGGAGAGAAGGTTACGAGCGCTGTTATCGGAGTTAAATTTTTTAAAATATCTATTATATCCTAATTTATTGTCATTTTTATATTTTAAAAATTTAATGTTTGATTTAAAAAAATGAAAAATAAGAAATAAAAAACTAAAGCCGCACATTCACTAGACACATCCAAACTTGCATTCACTCTTTTATTTTAAATAAAGAAAAAAAAAAAGGGAAGAGAGAAAAAAGAAAAAGAAAAGTCTCTTTCGTATTCTTTTGATCACAAGGGGCCCGATCATAGAGGCTCACCGAATTACAAAAGAAGCACTAGTATACAGAAAGAGATAGAGGACAGAAGTGGGACTAGCGAGCGTGGTTTTCAACCCCCTAGAAAGCCCTTTTAGAGCGCAGGTCTCCTCGTTTTCCCCCCCTACGCCGAGTCTGCCCTAGTTCTTTGGGGGACTTTTTTTTTTCTCTTTTTAAAAACACAAAATAAGGGGTTGGTTTTGTTTATACACGCCTTCCGTCAACCTTTGACCAATAATAGACAACAAAAACAAAACGTTTCCACGCTTCTAAGAATAGAAATAAAAGAGACTTTAATGTTTTCACACTTTTTTAAAGTACATATTTAAAAAAAACTACTGTTAACTTTTAAAATAGCCAAATACCGAGTTAAACTAAAAGTATGACAAAATAAACGTAAAAACGTGATTATACAAAACTTATTTAGGTAATTGTGTTCGGTATATTTTGAGTAGATAGGAGGAAGTTCAAAAAGGCAAAAGTAAAAAAAAATTAGGGCAAAAATGGCAACTGCGATTAGTGGCCAAGCTACACCAACCAATTATTTCATTAAAAAAAACTCATACAAAGAATCCATTTTTAAACCGGAAAAATTATGGATTTCGTGGAAAATCGTATATTTTTAGACTGAAAATGAAAGGGTTTTCGTTTGATTAGGAGGATTTGTCCGGCCAATTTTCGAGTCTTTCATCACTCGACCCGCGGATCGAAGGCTAGATGGTAAATAAAGGCTATGACATTTTCTAAGCCAGGGCTCTATTTATGATAAGGTCGTACGGTACGAAATATAAAATTGCTATTAGATGAGTGAGTCGAGGATAAAAAGTTAAAATAAAGGTTATAAAAGTTAATTGTTTCCCGTCAGTTTTTTTAGAACTCACGTCGTACAAGCGTGATTTTTAAACGGCGAAGATAGTTTGGAAAGTTGTTTTAAAAAATCTACCGAAAAGTTTGTCGTGTAAAGTTTTTTTTAAACTTCATAAATCATCACACGTGTATAAAGAGATAAAATAAGTTACTTATAGCATTTTAAACAAATTTTGAAAAGTCAGTAAAGGAAAAATTCTAAAAATAAGGATAAATCTTAAAAGAAGTTTTATCCAAGTACATATATGGAGGTCGTAAAAATTGCTAAAAATTTTAATTTTAAAATGTGCGTAGTTAAGACGTTTACTTAGTTCTTTCCAAGCAAAATGATTTAAACGTCAGGATGTATTTTTACCCAAAATTTGAGTCATATTACTAAGAAAATTTGGAAGCAAAATTAAAAATTTGCTTGATCAAGCCCATTCGTGTACAGCTATTTTCCACCCACCCTTTTCGTGTAGGACCCTCTGGTGCAAAGCCTGTGCCAGGCTTAGTTATGCATCTAGTGAAAAGAGTGTATGTAATAGTGATTGTTCAAATTTATTAAGGATTTCTTGTTTTATACACATAGAAATTACGATGTTTAAATAAAAAAATTAGTAGTTGAGCCCATTACGAGACGAGCGTGACGAATATTTAAGTCGAAACTCAATTCAAAGTGGTTGAAAAGACGTCGGAGGGACATATCTTTCACAATTCATTAAAACGAAGCCCGTTCCAGAGGGAAACTTCTGAATTAAACGTTTCCCCCATAGTGTAATTACTTGTGATGTTGTCAAATTTCAAAACTCACGATTTATAAAATAATAAATGAAAAAGTTTTCGTATTACGTCTCGTAATTACCTTTTTCTGAGGATATATTATGTTTTAAGATAAAGAAAAAAAGGATGGCGGCTCAAGAATGATTAAACTCGTTCTTATCAGTGGCAGCTGACGTGACTCAATATTGTGATGGGATCGACCCTCCATCAGACAAAACCATTTAGAACCAATAGCCATAAACGTTTATTTTTGATCAAAACCACTTTTAAGAAAATGTTGGCAAAAAATATAAACTTTTTCTGTAAAGAAATTGAAAATGAGGGAAAAGAAAAGTGAGGAAAAAACGTAGAAGGGCTCGTTATTCCTCCATTACTTATCCTCTAATAAAGGAAGCTGAGTGTGCAGGATTCTCTAGAAGTAGAAGCCGGTCGGATTAGGTCGAGAGTGCTCTTGTAGCTATCACCGCTCGGCCATCTCTCTACCTCGACCAATAACACGTTCAATATCAAACCCTTCAAAAACCCCTCAAAACCCGCCTCCGACGAGCTGAATCACACATTTTGCACCCTCTCAAAAAAAAGTAAAAAAGATTTTTATTCCGAAAAGATAAAACCTTGAAAAAGAGTTTTTTTCCTTTGAAGTAAGGGGGAAAAAAGGGTTCATGTTAGCTCGTTGAGATGAGAAATCATTCAAATGATGGCTCTAATTTGTAGACAAGATGAATTGTCCACTTTCTTTCACTTTTTTTCTGGCTCAATTTACGATTTTTTTAAACCAATTAAAAATGATGCAATTATATTTTAATAATAAGAATGGAAAGATGCCTCGAGTTTCGATATCGACCTGTCTAGTGGCATTGTAGAGCAAGCGCAGTCCAGATGCATTCAATGGTATATTTACTATAGGGACACGTAGTTTATTTACCCCTAACCTACCCTTCTACACCTGGCCACCTTGACCCGAGGAAGACCTTTGTCACAAAAGTCAGTCTAATTTAACATCCTTGAAAGAAAGAAAAATTTTACAGAAACAGCTCACTCCCACAATTTTGATTCGACCTTCACCAAATCTTTCGCTAAAACGTAGAAGTTTGAACACATCAGTCATTGTTAAATCCTCCATACTCTGAGTGGATTCTACAGTTATTAATAAACAAGCCTGACCTTGAACAATAAAAGCGATGACCTATCGCTTCAACGGTTGTATACAATGAAGTAAAAATCATACGTGATTTTCAATTTAATCCGCAATAGATACAGAAGGAAAACTTTTGTAAAAATTAAAACAACAAAAGGGATTTCGTAACGGAAAAAACGTACACAAAAAAAAATTATCTCACATCGTGCTTCGATGTATAAATCGAGGACTAACGGAAGCTCATTTTAACCTTCAGGAAGTTAAAGAGGTTGCGAGAAAAGAGGGGTTCGTAAGCGAAGATTCTAAGAGGGGGAAAAAAAAATAAAAAAAATGGCTAGACTCATAAATCAAGTTCTATTGAGGGTAAAGAAAAGGAGTCTTCCTAGGTTAAAGGGGAAAAAGGAAAAAATAACGTAATTAAAAGTAATAAAATTAGGTACGTCTTGGCCTCCGCTACGTGAGTGGAGTAGTTAAAACTTGTAATTAAAGAAGGATTTTTTTTCTTTCTAGAGGGGAAAAAAAGAGGAGTAAAATCTTGAAAGTTAAGGTTTCCCTTCCACCTAAGGATAAGCCGTTTATAAACATATGTGTTTACCCGGGTCGTTTGTGAAAATATTGGCTCGGCCAGGGCCAACACTTTAGCTCAACGATAACGACCACTTTTTGTCTCCCTAGATAAAAATTTTTCGGGTAAATAAAACAGTTGAAAGTATCATTGATAAGTTTTTTTAAATCGTACGGCCAAAAAAAAAATTAAAAAGATAGAATAATTTTATTTATTCGCAGAGAATTCGTATCTGATTCAAGGGGGGAAAAATAGCATTCCATATAGGAAACATTTCAAAAAGCCAGTTATCTGAAGAAAGAAAAATATCAATGATTCTCGAGAATGTTTCCGAAGTCTGCGCGATATAATGTCAAGGGAGGACAATATCCGAGGCCTTTCTGGCACATAATCAAATTAGGAGGAGTTGTGCCAAATGGGTTGTCGGGGAAGAAGAGGGGGGCCGGGTATGGAAAGTCTTCTGCCCCCTTGTTAGACAACAACAATTTATCGGTCGCTGCCCAACAGATTACCAGATTTTAACTTCTGAAACGTGTATCATTAAAAAAAACTTTATGGGACCTTCTAAAAAAGGAGATGCACAAATCAAAGTCGGGAAGACAACATATGTTCGGATGGACAAAAGAGAAAGGGGGTGAAAAAGATAGGATCTTGCAGAATCAACCCCTTGAGAAAAGAAAAGGCGTTTCCATGCTTCTTCTTATCCTCTGGCACATTCTTGAATAGACTTTCGAACATTACCCATAAATAAATATTACGTCCGGAGACTCTATTTCCCGGGGCTATTCCCATCCACGGTTGCGACCCCGTTAAACTTTATCGGGGGACGATCTCTTTTAGGTGAGAGTCGTTTAAGTAAGATTATTATAAAAATGGGGTAAGGGGAAAAAAGAAACCGGTTAAAGTACTCACTGTTAGAATCACTGTCTATTATTTTCTTCGTTTTCGAGACGTTGATTGATCCTGAAAAAGAGAAATTCAATTTAAAATCTTTTACATAGAAGATAAAAGGCAAAAATTAAGGGTCTGATTAAGAGTTTGCGAGACTGAGCAAAATAAGCAATAAATTCTTAGCTTCTCGAAAATAAGAACAGTTTTTGCATGAAAGCTTTACTAGCTTGCATCACAGAATTACTTAAATAAACAAAAACCCTTTTACCACCCTTATAAGAGGAATGTGGGCAAATTAGTATTTTGACAATTTTTTACAGCTTTATTCCTTTGATTTGAGGTATTTTTAAGCCCTTTAAAAATATGAATTTTAAAATTTATTGAGATTTTCACACTAAGACGAACTTCCTTCAACGAAGAATCTGTTTTATGGGTTTTGAGTAGAATACAAATGGCGAAAACTCAAAACCGGTTTTGAAAGTTATTTAGCCGGAGAGTGCGATGCATATTTCATTCCATGTCTAAGACTAACTAATTAACTTCTCAAATCTCAAGGGGAATTGCAAAAGGGCGTTATTCAAAGCTCAGATCTCGCGGGCGGCGGGACCTACTCTCGGAACTCGGCCAACGATCGACTCCGAACGCAAATAGACGCTCCTACCCCACAAACACTAAATTCCGAAAAGTCTTATTAATAACAGATGATATCGGAGGGGAAACTCTCTTGAAAGGCAAATTATCCAGGAAATAATCTATCGGCGTACATATTCTTCTCTCACGCCATCATTTACATGAAAGTATCGCTACAGCTCATTTCGCAGCTCGAGAAAAGGAGAGGTTTTTTTTCAATCATCCTGCAGTCTTATCGCTTCTTTTTTTTTCTGTTTGTATTTCTTTTATAATTTACTACAAAGGTCTTTTGTCCGACGTTTGGACCGCAATAGAATACATTAAAGTTTCCTATCTTTATGCGGCGGTATTCAGTCAAAAAAAATTCTAATTTTATTAGAAAAACGTTTTACCACAATTAGAATTAA
Organism: Orius insidiosus; assembly: GCA_014119065.1. NCBI lineage: Eukaryota > Metazoa > Arthropoda > Insecta > Hemiptera > Anthocoridae > Orius > Orius insidiosus. Next base: position 93,436 of record JACGAQ010000672.1, on the reverse strand, counting down.
AGGAATCCATAAAAATGTATTTAAAAAACTTCCAATAGAACAAAAGCACGATATTTTGCGATTTATTAGGTTAACTACCGTCTTTAGAATGATTGAAATATCGTGAAATTCTTTATTTTTTAGGCACGGAAACCTATAAGTCGTTTTTTATAAGGTTTTCAACCCAATTTGATTGCTAATTTAAGCCCTAAAAGTGCAGACCGCGAAGTTTTAACGATTTAAAAGTCTTGAGTTTATAAAAGAAGTTGAATTATGTATGTGAGAACAATCTGTTTTGATCATTTACCAATTTGAGTCAGGGTCTCGGGAGGAAAAGAACTTTTCCTTACCACGAAAAACTTGTTTCGCACAAGTTTTTAAAACATCCTCTAAGGGGCTTTAGTCTTCCACAGTAAATATCTCCTCCGATCCTTAACTTTACCTATTCGTTCCGCTTGTTTGTCCCGGCCGTTGAATCAATAATGATTCCGAATTTCGCCATAGATAATTTACCAATTTTTTATGTGTGCTGACCATCAAAGTTTCATTTTATCTCGAGGAATAAATCAGTAAACGAGGAGGGGCTCATTATACAAGAGGCGGCGGAAGGCTCATTATACTCTTAAACCAATATACCCCCTTATCTGAAGCAATTAAACAGTTTTCTCTCTTGTCTTACGCCCTTTAAATTTATCGCTATAAAATAATATTGACTATAGAATTTTTTTCGATATCTTAAAACCTAGATGTTTAAAATCATAAGTTTTCAATGATTAAACACGAAAAACCCCAAGTGGATTCCGTTTCGATAATTTCCCTTGTGTTGAAAGTTCATATGAAACAGGGCCAAACATGGAACAAATTAATGGAATTAGTTGGACACTTTAAACTGCGTAACATATCGATGTGATAACGGAAATTATTCGCAGTTTTTGAAGTTCTGAGGGGAAAAAATGTACCAACATGAACTGGAATCAGTAAGTTAATCTTTCTTTTTTTCGCCATACCAAACAGGCTGTCACGAAGGAATGAGTTTGGTTCAGGACACTTGTAAATAGTTAACTTAAAATGAGGCGCTCCGGGTACGAAGGGCGAACTCAACAAAACGTAGTTTCGAGATATTCGCATTTTTTGTGTTACGGGCGAACACAACAGAAAAGTCATGCCCTGGAATGGGAAAAGGAGTGGAGGTTGTGGACTAAGATGTGGAGTTCGCCCTTCGTACCCGCTCGGATATCGCAGTTAGAGCTTTGCCGCATATCGGTTTTTACGTATTTAAAGGGGAAAAAAGGGCGAACTCAACATAAAAGTTATATGGGTGTATTCACCAAGAGGTCTAGAATCTGAAAATGAAAAAAAAAAATTTGTCCAATGTTGAGTTCGCCCTTCGTACCCGGAGCGCCTCAAATATTCATTACATTTTAAAGGTGAGAAATTATTACAGTGATTGTTTCTGAGGGTAAAATCCCATTAATGATGATATTCAGAGACTTTATTACCCTTTTTTCTTATTTTTTGATCTCGAAAAGCATTGACGTGATGACCCGAGGTTTTCTACGGTAATTAGTTTGGTCGGGTCGCGTGACTGCCTCCGCAAGTCACGATAATTACCTCACCCTCTCCGAAAAAAAACCTTACTCCCTTCTTTTTCACCCTTCGAGTCGCCTCCAGCTTCAACCTCAGATTTGAGAGGACTTTTTTTAAATGTATTTTCAACACGGAACTCCGAATGGCGAGAACTAAATTAGAATTCGCGAACATAGGTAAAAATGTACCTTGTCACCGGTTTACTCGAAACTCTCGAAAATCGTGAGGAAAGACCGTTTATATTCTTTTATTGTTGTTATTACATGGAAAAAATTATCCACATTAAAATCAATTTTAAATATAAAAACGTTAATCATTTTAATATTCTGTAGAGATTCGGATCGCATAAACAAAACCGAACGGAAACAAAAGGACGGTGGGATTCCACAAAAGGTTTTTGTTCGAAATATCCGAAAAGATGTGGAATTGGGAAATAATTAGGGCGATATCGTTTCCATTGATAGCCCCAATGGGCCCTCCCACTGATTCTGACCATCGGGGAATTTCGGAAAAAAAGATTAAAATCCTCTGAACTAGAATAAACAATTTATAAAATTTAATTGATAAGATAAAAATGTAGTAATATCAGGGTTTTCGTCCATATTTCAGGGCGTTCGTGATATTATGTGAGAAGGTTAAACCATGCGATCCATGAAATATTGATACGCGAAGTTTTTTTTCCGTCTCCCCGAATTTTAGAACTAAAATATATAACTGACAATTATCACGCAACATAATAAGAAAAAAGCAGGAATAATATCAATCTTAATCTTTTCGGTTAAAAAGAGAGCTAATACTTTTTATAATCATTCGGGTAATTTGAGCGGTTCATTCTCGCCCAGTAAGCTTTTTCCTTAGTACAGATCAGATAATCTAATAATTATTAGATCTCCTGTAACAATTCTCGTCTCACTGAACAATAATTGAGGCGCTCCGGGTACGAAGGGCGAACTCGACATCGGACAAATTTTTTTAACTTCCTTAAAGAAGTTATTGTAATACCCTCGACGTCGGGTTTTTGGGGAAGGGTCTTCCAGTTTTTTTTCATTTTCAGATTCTAGACCTCTTGGTGAATACCCATATAATTTTTATGTTGAGTTCGCCATTTTTTCCCCTTTAAATACGTAAAAACCGAAACTTTAAAATGCGAATATCTCGAAACTACGTTTTGTTGAGTTCGCCCTTCGTACCCGGAGCGCCTCAATTCTTTCTATCCCGGATCATAGAAAAATATAAAAAGATGTACTCTAAATTTAAACTTTTAATTCTATATCCGATGATTAGGTCGATTTTAATTAAAGAAAATTGCTTTTTTTTAAACTTAAACGGTGGAAAAATCCACATGCTGGGTTTAATGAAGTATGAAAATTGTTCCTAAACACTTCATTAGTGAGCGTGAGCAATTAACTTTAATGTTACATTCCATTATTTTGACTGATTGCGCGAAAGGAGCAAATTCGCCATACACGAAAGTTGCCCTAATCCAGAACGGAGATTGAGGTGTTCCAAATCGGAATTGCTCGCCGAAGTAATTAAAATGGAAGGGAGGTTAAGGGACATTTTCCCGTCTCAGGAAAATAACTTCTCGAAATAATTTTACCTGAGAGAAAATTAATTTAGAGGGAGAATTTTCGTTGAAAAAGTTTTAGTTGTGGGAAGTGAGGTCGTACGTCCTGATCGGGGGATGACAACCGAGCTTAGACCACATCTAGAACCGATAATCGTTCTTAATGGGGTTGCTGGCCAATATGGTTACCCTAATTGCCAGTCTGAAGCTAAACCATCCCAAATCGTCCTAGCCATTACTTCCATATTGGTTTGATCCCCTCAAATTGTCGAAGAGAATTTACCACCTTTTAAATAATTGTCCAACTGTTTTGAAAAGGAGAAACCCCAAAGTGAGAAAAGGTATGGAAGGGAATAGATAATGGAACAAAACGTTTAAATACTAGTTTGGAGAAACTTGCCGTGCAAATAGATAGCATGTTTTGAACTGGAAAAGCTCTGTTTAGTTGCTTATCTGACACAAATATCCACAGCGGCCACAATAGGCTTAGAGAGCAGTTTTCACATAAACTAGGATAAATAAAAAGAAGATTAAAAAGAGGAAAAAAGGTGCTGAAGGAAAAAACTTTAAGTACGCCATAAATTTAGTTATTAAATTTTAATTGTTGGTACTATGATTTAGAAATATTGTTTAAATCACGTATTTAATAGTTTGTTTTGAACTGTAAAATTTAGACATGGCCAGGGAGCAGCTGACACACCAAGTTGTGACCGCAGCAACTTTCATCCGTGGTGAAGAACGGAAACTTGGTCGACAGACTGTTGAAAGGGGGAGGAAAAACGAGGGCTTTTTAAAAACTTAATTGATTTGATGTTCAACTGGGATGTTCGATTAAGGACAATGTACTCCATCAATGGGGGCTTGTGATTTGTCGGATGCCCTCGCCCTCTGGGACGGATTTCGGGATCGTTTACCCCCCGACCATTTCAGGACTGTCGGGACGTTTAATTGCCAGCATTTGTGAACGGGGAGATCCCCGTTGATAGCTGATTATCGCGAGGGAAAAAAAGAGCCTTTAAATTAATCGACGAGATGTTCAGGTTATTTATGAAACTGGATAAGTGATGAGCGTCTAGGGAAATTCGGCGGGGGGGATTTTACCTGAATTGGGCGGAGTCGGGGTTAAAGGTGGAGGACTTTCTTGGACGAGATGAACCAAGCCTGGCCCTTTGCTCAAAACGGGCCCTTGAAGTACGAGATTCCTTTGTACTAAAATCGGACGATTTTGAACGAGGCTGACCACCTTTTGTTCGCTTCCTTCCCCATCGCCGACCGTCTCCAACAGAATCCCTTAAAAAAAATAAAACAAAATTACTTTCTGACTAAATAAAAGTGTTTTAGTCGTAAAAACCCGGAAACGAAGAAAAAGGAAGGCTTTTGAGGCCAAAAAAAGTCATTTTTCACGACGGAGCCTTTCGGTGTTTGTCACGAGGAAGCAAAATGCCTCGGATGGTTAAAAAAAGTATGAATTTTTCATCCTTCATACATGAAAAGTGCCCTTCTTTTTATGTCCATAAAACTTCCTTAAGTCAATTTTGGATATTCCACATTTCCCTTACGAAAAAGTAACTTTAAACGTCTTTTAAGTTTAATCAATTCACAAGTTAAACAGGGTGACTAAGTTGAGAATCATATGACTACAATTGATTGACAAGTTGGGTATTTTTTAAGAGGGTGAGAGCCTTTATGAAAAAAAAACTGTAATTTTTAAACTAATAGAATGTAGAAAATCGTGATGACTCTCTTTCTTTCAACAGTTTTATTTTAAGGTCGCTAAATTTAATTTAGTCTGATGGTTGAGCACCAGAAGGAACAGCAATAGAGATTTGCTAAAGTTCTAATTGGGTTGGAAACTTTGATGGGCCGTTTCGACTCGGGGTTTTCCCTAGAACGCATACACAAACTTTCACCCAAGATATACACTTTAAAGTTTAATAAAATTTTCAAACCTGATCGCGTATCCGGAGACTGTTTGACGGCGAAAGTGCCGAGGTTGAGAGTTTTGAAATCGGCGAGGTCTTGAGAATCGGGTTTCGAATTGTCGATAACACGTATGGTCGCTTTATGGTTGAGTTGGATTATTCCGTTGTCGACGAGTGCTTGGACGAGCTGCTGCGTGTTGGGAGCGCCGAGCTCTTTTTCACGACCTTCTCCATCTTCTCCCTCGGTTTTAACCCCTGAAACAACAAAATAGCGAAATATGTTTACACTCGATTTCAAAGCCGATTTGTGACTCCCCTTTTGAAATTTTGCCAACGATCGGACTCCTTTTATGCTCGACCAATCTAGAGCTTCCGGGTGTTTAGTGTTTGGTCGGGACAGGGAGGGGGGCGGACAAGGGTTGTATACTGTGACCATTACGGACAGGAAATCTTTGCGGCCAACCTGTTCCAGAGAGTCGTATCCCTAGAATTTAAAGCCCTTTTTCAACATCTCGGAACCTTAAATGTCACGGAACCGTTCCGACCATTTAGAAATTTTTTATCGGCCATTTTCACATAAATAAACAACACCAAAATACCAAAAGGGTTCTAAACACTCAAACATCGATTTCAACATGTTTTAGGTAGATTTCTTTTCTTCAAAATCTACCTATTGTAATGTACCAAGTTTATATATACATATGTATATATTAGCACGATAACTGGAGCAATTTTAATGTGAGGGTGACGATATCCGGTATTTAGAGTTTTTATCTCAATAGCTCGGACGAGTTCGTTAATGGCTGAAATCGGACCAGCGATTCACCTACTTTACTTAGGGCTTAAAAGACAAAATTGGCATTTTCTATTGAAATCCTAGTCCTTTTGCAAAAAAAAAACTTTAAGACCTCTGCGAGGGCGTGTAAAAAATTAATTAAAGCAGGTTTGGACGAGCCAGGTGCAAAATATTGAACAAGCTAAACTTTAAAAAAAATTTGAATTTATACCGGGAAATTATTAAATATTTTATTAATAAAATTATCAGATGTTTTTCTAGGGGCTCAGTGGCGCAATTTTTCTTATATCGTCATTTTTATAACATAATTATATATTTTGTGTTTATACATATTAATTTTAATCATGAAAAGAAATCTACCTTTTAGTCCCTGCTACCGCAGGGTCATTATTTTCTATTTGAATCTACCTTTTCAAATGATTTGTGTAAAACATGATCCGAGATAGTATAATGGAAAGAGGAAAAGCCAGGCTATATCCTCGAATCGCATATTATTCAGCGAAAAAATATCCAGGATTCAAAGCCCCGTTTGAAGTTAAAAATTATGAAAATAAATTTTTTAAAAAATGGGTTTATAGACGTTGAACAAAGAAAGGGAACATAATGTTAGATATTTAACTCGATTAGTGAGGTTATAACTCAGGTGAGGAAAAAGAGAGAAGTGGGCCTGAATTATCCAAGTCCTCCCATCCCTTCGGGCCGTATATAAGGTTAAATCGGGCTTGGAAATTGAAAAGAAATATCTGTCCTGCCCCAAGGTGGGAGAATAACTCACGGAGGTAATCTAAAGCTTTTGTGCTCCTCGGATTTGTAAGAAGGAGGGGAACGGGTAAATTCCGTCTTGAATAGGCCCGTTTTCCTATTTATCCCCGAAAAAATCAGTGCCGGAATATTTTAAAGGGTAGGAAGTTGAGAAAAAATTGAAGGGGAATTTACATAATTTGAACTTAAGTCGTAAAACATCCCCGATGGGGCGAATAATATAAACGTCGCGACCTAGCGTGAGAGGTTGACATTAAAAAAGTTGACAAAAACCTCTCTCATTTCACTCTATTACCCACGGAAAACTTCAAAAAATAACAAAGTTTTTTTTTCTACTCACGAAAAATATATTTGTACTAAAAAATCAATTTTAATACGTAATTTAATGGTTAGAATAGCGAAGTTGGTTCAAACGCTACCTGTTGAGTAACGGTTTACCGAGTGGTCTCTACGAAGAGCCACTAGTCTCGTAAGTGCCATTCTATAACTCAATAAAATTTTATAGTCAATATCGAATCCTTTATCCGAGTAAAAGACTCTGACCACAAACCCATTTAGAAAAAATTTTCGTCAACATAAGTTTGAACTTTATATAGAGACATTAAAGGGTGAAAAACTATTTAATTTCGAATATTTCGTACTCGTGATTCTATTTCATAACGGGTCAGAGATATATGTCCACTTGACTCGGTTTACAGCCCCGGCTTTAAGGGCTTAAGCGAAGAGGGCCGAGAGAGTGGGTTAAAAGCCATTCCTATGATATTAGGGATCTCCCGGTTATCTATTTAATGGCCTCTTCTCCTATATTTATAACTAACAACCCACATTAAACTTAGCAAGGTATTATCCTCGAGTTTGAAATTCGAAAAAGAAACGAAACCTTTTCACTTGTATCGACCCCATTTTGAATAAAACCCCTTGGGATGAACATTCGGATCAGGTGCGACTTTTAAGACAAAATTAGAAAACGCCATATTGAAAAGCTTAATTTTGATTGTTATTAATGAGTGAAAAAGGCGATGAAAATATTTTAATAAAAAAGAATTTCAATTTCACTTTTTGTTTGAATAACAAAGAGGGAGCATGAATTAAACATAGGCAGTATCCATTACCAAGAGTTATTCTCGTCTGAATAAAAAATTCGTATATTCCAGGATCAGCGAGAGTTTTTTTCATAATTAGAGTAAAATGGACTTTTTTTTCTACTTCGAACAATGTTTGCGTTACTTCAGGGGTCAAAGCATTCAGTTACTCCAAAAATGAAGATTGTGAGCAATTTTCAAATTAACAAGATTTTAAACATAAGAAAAGTTAAAAAAGTCGACATAATGCGGTTCAACATATTGCATTTGACCATAAAATAGCAGAAATCGTGACTTACTGTTCACCATAAAAAATCTGCAACTCAACATATAGAAAATAGTCGAAAACGCCATAATGCATTTGAACATTATACATCTCACCACAATGTTTCGACATAGTCGTTTCAACAAAACGCAGTTAAACATAAAGGAAACTTTTATTTTAAAGAACTTGTTTCGCCATAATACATTCGTTTGGGCATAATATCGTACATCTCACCTAAATTAGGGACAGCCAAAGTGCAAGCCTACTTTCGCCGTTTAAAACACGCATTTTTTTGAACTAAATTATGCTCAAAATTTTTGAAATTTTGAGAGCTTTATGTTCAAGTGCATTATGCCGAAACGCATTATAGTGAACTACAGATTTTTTTATGTTGAAATGCAGATTTTTTTATGTTCAACTGCTTTAGAGTGAAATGCGTCTTCCAAAAATTTTAGAGGTTGGTTTTAAATGGCAAAAACGACCACTTTTTGAATTACAAATTGAAGAGATTTGACAAAATGTAATTTATTTAGGCATATTATTGAGCTTTTTGTTAAAGTCGATAAAGAAAAAAAATCTGGATAATTTTCCGGGGAGCACCGATATTCAAATTATCCCATGTGTTTACCCTAAAACCCCTAAACAACTAAAAGTCCCCCATTACCCGTACTGATCCTCTTGCACTCCTCCCGGCGGGATTACCGACTTCTACCCCTAGACTCACACTCTGTTTAAACGCCATACAAATTAGTTCTCCCTTTCGCCCTTTAACCCTTTACAATGACTAGTAACACCACTATTTACCCCTCTCCCGACTAGCTAAACTTTTAACAAGGTTACCCGTCAAACTACGACGTTAATGAGGTTAAATTTAAGTCTATTTTATTTATACATCCCTTTTTTTTAAATAAGGGTTTTGAAACTTCATGTATAAAAGGCTTTTTTGCTCATTTAACGCATTAATTTATCCAAGCTAAAGGAAACTATTCAGGGTTAAATTACACTTCAACAACCCTTGAATATCGATCTGCCGATGTTATTTTACCCTAGCTATACGATTAACTTTTCATACACTTTAATTTAAAATTTATGCATTTCATCAGGCAAAATCTGTTGACATATTTCGAGGTTTTAAAAATTTATGCAATCTGATTTTTGTCAGTTTTCTGTCTTAAAATCTGAAACTGAAACTTTTAAGTTGGATGAAAAAGGAGCTATTTTGGATAAGTTTAAAGTAGTGGATAAAACCAAAAAGTTGCCACCCGGGAGGGAATTGAAAGAATGCATTAAAATGCCCTGGAAGAAGCCCTGCTAACATGGCATTGTCCCGGAGCAATCATCATTAGCCGAGTGTCTCCTCGTGACCGGAATCGAAGGGTGGAGTGCCCGGTATTTTAATCGTCGACTGCATCGGCCCTTAGGGACCTTCTCAAATCAGTCGCCCTTTAGATTCTGAAAACAGGTCCCAACTGAGTTTAAAATTTAATTTGTTATTCGGACTTTCAATTGGGAAAAAAGACGAAAGTTTCAACGTTTATTTTCATTTGGGTTGAAGGGCAATTTAGAACGTTTTGCCTCGGTCCCATCCCCCCACCTCCGGAGCCACTCAAAGCAGTCCCCAGGGGCGGGAAAATCAACGGAATCAAGCGAGAACTCAAAGCAATCAAGGTTTACACCTGGCCCCCTTTGTACCGAACCCATCGGATATCAACAAGTGATGAATATTGCTTTATACGCTTCCGATCCTTTAATTCGATTTCTATGATGAAACGCCGTTTATCAGCATCTTTAGCGAATAATTGGATCAGGAAACATTCCAATTTGATCTTTTTAAGTTGATTCCGCTTTTAACAAAGCTTCTATAATTATCAAAGAATTTAATTATTGACTAATTAGTTATTACTAATTGAACAAAAATCGAAGCATTTCTCACCTGGAAGCCTTCCAAGGCAAGTCGACAAGGTAGTTTCGTGGCCGAATAAGAGAAAAAAAAATTCTTTATAAAAGTTGATAACCTTACTCTGTCAAAAATAAAGATTTCATCGCCAAATAACGGAGGAAAACGGCCCAAATCTGCTGACCATTCTTCTCTAGATTTCACTCCGGCCATTTTTGAGCATTTTATCCTTTTTCCTAAGATAAATATTGTGACATAAAAATTAGTGAAAATAAGAATATTCATAGAATTTTAAAATCAAGAACAACCACACGTATAATTAAAATGTTCCTTGAGCGTGTTAAAACGTCTAATTTGAAATGCATCTAGTTCTGAATGTTAAATTCACCCAGATTTCCATACTAAAGAAGAAATCTTAATTGAAATAAGTTTAATTTTTGAAATTTTATTTAAAAAATTCAAAGAAGTTTTGAATCGGAGGTGTATTCAAGTGTCAAGCTGAGAGGTTTATTGAAGTTGCTTAATCTCCAAGCCCCGAAGGATTAATAGAACGTTAATCCTTTATATCCACTAACCAAAAGGGATCTATTCATTAGCGGAGGGAACCACGTTAGACTCATTTATCTTAAAGGAGAAAACGCCATTGGCTCTTTGGAAAGTCAATCATTTGTTATTCTCAGAGGTCACTTTGTTTTTTTGTTTTTTCTTTTATTCTGTCCCGTTTGAAGGCGGTTAAAGTTAATAGGCTCCACCCCCACTTAGGTAATCTGGTCGAAGGCCCTTTTTAAAATTCAGTCCAGACAAAGACAAAGACCTAATGGTAACTGCAAAGTCTTGAACAAAATTGGAAAACATTAACGGGGAAAATATAAAATAGGGCAATATATGAAAAATGGCTTTTTTTTCTCAATCCATTTTTTTCGTTATTGATGAAAACGTCAATGAAGAGCAGACAAAATGCCACAGACGAGTAAGCGAGAACCATTGTTAGGCCACATGATTGACGTTCGGAAAGATAGAACACTCGATTTTATTTACTTCCCAAAAATATTACTAAAAAATATATATAAACTGAAAAGAATGATCTTCAGGTAGAATAAAAACCCAAAAACCTCTTTAGTTTTGTAAAAATATTAAGTTTTTATCAAAAAATAAGAATCTCTCCGCCTGTTACCTACAGGTTACAAATCACGTTCACCAATGGCGTCAGACTCCAAGGGCAAAAAAGGACAAAACACAATTTCTTCTCAACGAAAAACAGAGATAAAACGTCTCAGGATGTTGTTATTTTATACGAAAGGCCTTAAGGGAAAAGTCATGTTGATGTATTCCGACTGAAAAGTCACCTTGCAAAAATAAACTGGGAAGGGTCGAAAGTGAAAGCCCATAAATAATGATGATGATACCAAAAGGCCGGGACCATAAACTTGATTATTCCGGCGACCTTGTGAAAAACAACGGAAGGGCTGGAAGGGTAGGGGAAGCGAGCTGACAGAAATAAGAAAAGGAAGGGAGGCGATTAATCAGCGTCTTAGACCCCCTTTTGAAAATGCCCGATTTATTAACGAGCCCATAGAAATCAAAGAAATTTTCGGTTTAATTACAAACAATTACTTTGATTTCCGTTATAGACAAAAGAGCGAAAGTTTGTTTGACCTCTCGATAAATTAGACTTTCCAATTTTTTTTTCTCCCTCCCTATAAACTCTGATAAATATAACCGTTCGATCTTTTAAAGCCGTTGAAAAATTAGCTGACAAGTGGATTACGAGAAGGGCGGTGGGTGTCCTTGTTTTTTTAAAGTAATTAAATTAGAAAAGCTTTCAGCTCCCTCAACCTCGTAAAATCTTTACCTCTTTATAAATTTTTAATAAACAAATTAACTTTTAATTTTTGCAACAAAAAATTATTTTTAACTTGAGACGAAATCACAACGACATCACGGTTGTAGACATCTGCACAATAGAAAATAAAATGTTCCGGAAAAAATGCTACGGCCGGCCGGCACCACAGACAAAGTTGAGATCGTAAAGATCAATATTCGATTGATCAATCGAATCAATCAAACATGTCAATATATTGACCTCCGGGGTCTGGAAGACCCTTCCCTAAAAGCCCGACGTGGAGGGTATCACATAAGGAAGTTAAAAGGGAAAATTGAGGGCCTACTCAGGGGATTTCGCCATAGAGCGCCGGATGCAGCAAAATTAAAAAGGCCACAAAGAATTTACGGACTCCGTTTTTCAGAAAATTCTCGAGAACAGGATTTGAAACTCATATGGATTAAGGGCGTATTTAAACTTTGACGAAACTTTTACAAGAAAACGCCTCTTAAAATTATTAATATTTTTAAAACAAAATTTAAGAAACACTCTTGAAAATTAAAGAAAACCACGAAACTCCGGTATTTAATGGAAATGAAAAATATTTTTGAAAATATGAAAGTAAAAAGGTTTTTTATCAATGTTTTGAAAGCTTTTCTTGTTTTAACGTTTCGAACCGTAAAACGTTTCAAAGAAAGATCCGTTTTCAGAAATATTGAAAATTTTTCGGTCTTTTTTTTATTTTAAAGGGGAGGAGAAAATAGGCGGAAAATTATAAGGAATTCCGATCTAGTGAGAGGGGTCGAAAAAGGGGGTCGAGCGGCTTTGAATAAGACCCTGGGACGGGAATCGATAGGCCGCTCCGGTTCCCCCCGGATCTCTTTTTTGGCAACTCAAACCCACAAGAATTATCAAATTCGGTCCTTACAAACTTGAAATATCCCTTTTTGAAGATGGTACATATTTCAATTTACCTATGTAGTAAATTAGAAAATAAAGTAAGAATTAAAAAAGAATCAAGTAAAAAGAGATTTCCCGGGGAAAAAATAGCCGACACTCTCGCAAAGTCGATGAAAAAGTTCTTTATCGGCCGAGAATCCAGGGAAGCCTCAAGAAGCCTGAGAAAAGAGGTTTTGGCCGAAAAACCGAGGAAAAGCCCCGACGATTCTCAATCTTTCAACCCGATTCAAAAAATTGGGTTTTCCGTAAGGCTATTAAAACGAATAAATTGAATCCATTTTGAGATAGTTGGCATGCATGTAAAATCTTTATATACTTGGTGAACGAGATATAATTTTAGAGGAGTTTAATATTCAAGAAATATATTTTGTAACCCATTATTTTGGGTAAAGGCTTCATTGATCCTTCTTATATGCATCATGTATGTAGATAAAGCTATTTATTTGTGCCCCTCCCCTTCGAACCTATCTATGTTGATAAACGGACCGTGTCCCGGTTCCGAAATGCCGCCTTTAGGCAGATTGGGTTCAGCTCAGCCGTCAATTCCCTTGAGACTTTACGATGAGAAGACGATTCACGGTGAATCCTGGATTTGAAAAGGGAAGACGGCGTGGGTCTCCCTTTGAATGACAACTAGACGCCTCTTTACGGCCCCATACGACGAGGAAAAAAGAAAAGAGGCCGCTAAATAAATACGACCTTGTCGCTTTCTCCACTTCCAAACGTCTCCAATCAAATATACATGGTAAACAAAGGCAGTTTTAGGGTTATCTCGACCCTTCTATTTCCCATCTCGTGTCTATTTCAACAAAACAAATAGTTAAGCCGAAAATATCGGTCAGGGAAAACAATCTACTCACCAAAACCTTTTTTATTATATAAATTTTTAACTTTGACCTAAATAGGGTATTAAATAGATTTAACACACTGTTGGGACGAGGCTAAATCTACAGGGATCATCCCGTTTCTACGACATTGTGTTTTAGACAACGGGGAAAGCGGGAGAACCGGGATTATGTCCCTGAAACAATCAGAATCCGTTTGCTGGTCAAATATTTAACTAAAACCTGTCCTCTGACAAGCTTCAACGAAATCATTTTCACAAGCTTTATGAATTCTCATTTCAGAATTAAATGATAAAACATTTTTCGAGAAGACTCCACTGGTAATATCCGATAGATCAAAATCGTAAGATTAGAACCTAATTAAAATTATTCAAACTAAATGACAGTTGAGTGAAAAAGAGTTTCAGGACGTAAAAAGTATTGTGGACTCAATGAAATTTTTAAAGAAGACTCAGGGTTCCCCTGGGATGCCAACGATAAGTTTTTGATCCAAGGAGCCCAAAAGATTAAACTCAGTTTTTCGACGATAGCAAAGAAACCACTACTTTTATCGAGAAGATGAATTAAAAATTAGGTGAAGTTGAGGATTAGAGGCAATTAAAAATAAAACGGAGGGGGAAGTATATGGGAGGGGAAGTATAACAGAGGGGGAAGTATAACGGACGGGGAAGTACTTATAAGGGAACGAAAGTATAAAGGAGGAAAAGAATAAGGGAGAGGGAAGTTTTTTTTTTGAAAAATTTTCTAAGTTTTTTCTTCCAAAATTTTCCGGGTTTTTTTTCGAAAAAAAAACTTAGAAAATTGTTATTCTTTAGCAGGGAGTAGGGAGAAATTTCATACTTCTACCTATTACGAGAGGCACATCCCTAGGCCAAAGAACCCATTATTTCTACCTTGACACCTTTCGAAAAAAAAGTATAAACTTAATAAAACTAAACTTAAATTAAAGTATAAAAACATAAAGTTTTTTTTTTTCAAAAAATTTTCTGGTTTTTTTTTCCGTAAAATTTTCGAAGTTTTTTTTCGAAAGGTGTTAAGGTAGAAATAATGGGTTCTTTGGCCTAGGGATGTGCCTCTCGTAATGGGTAGAAGTATGAAATTTCTCCCTACTAAAAAAAATAATTATAAAAAGTGGCAATTTTTTTTACACCAAAAATTCTTAAAATACTTAAAAAACCTGCACCTTAGCCTTAATCTGCCAGACCGAATAAAACAGCTTTCATACTAATAAGGTCAAAGTGAAAGGATCCCTGAAAAAAAGGTACAAAATATAATTTAAAAATTCTCCCACCGGTTTCTAATGAAAATCGCCGGGGAAATGATCAGTTAATGGAGGGCGGGTATTGTTCGTATTACCGAGTTGGGACAATTAATTATACCTTGCCAATTAGTAGAGTTATGAAAGCCCTTAACAATACACTTTATCAGGAACCCTGGACGTCATAAATTACACAGTTCACTATCAGATTAGTCAATAATTAACTAAACTAATTAAGTTGCTTAAATACACAAAAAAAAAATTATTTAAAAAAATTTTTTAAGTTGACAAAAGCTCAAGGCTGATGTGTTATTTTTCTCAGGCACGCAGCTCAAGTCACGAATCCTGTCAATCTTTTCTTTATATATATATTTTGATTTACAATTAAAGGTTTTTTTTTTAAATAAAATTTATATTGAAAATATAATATTTTGAGGACAAATGTGAAGCAATTTCGTTCCCTCTATATCAGGCAATACGAAACACCCGGCGAAAGGAAGCTTTAAAGGGAACATTAGAGAGGATTAATAGTTCAATAAATGATACTCGTCTCGGTGATGGTTTGTTATTAGATTTTTACAAAACAGGGACATTAAAAGCGGTCCAAAAACGTGTCGCTTCATAAAATCTGAATCGTTTTTTTCTCTCGTCGAACGAAAAAAAAAGGATATAAAATTTTAGGTAAAATCAATCAGGGTTTTTTATGAGATTGGGTTCTTTTATTGGGCAATTTCGTGCCTATGCTTTTGAATTTTCGGTTAGAAGTTATTGGGGTTCTATAAATTGTAGAAAATTTTAAACAATTTTTAGAAAATGGTTTTTGATTGTAGCGAGACTATGAAGGAAAAATAACAAAGCACAAACAAGGGGAATGGGACAATAAAACCGTATGGATTTTATAAGGGGGATAGACCGAAAGCGTCCTCACCCCCTCTTTATTTACGTTCTAGGCGGCAGTTGGCATAATAGAATTGCTATTCCAGACTGAACGTTACCTTCGAATATATATTTCTCCATAAAAAAGAATTGTTTAAAGAAAACATAAGTGAAAACTGACAACCGTCGATATGGTTGATTTGAAAAAATCTTCAGGTAAAAAGAGGTCTGAGGGCCCCCAGAGGGTCCGCATCCTCCGTCCCGCACGTCCCTCCAAGATAGGAAGCGGTTTTTATAGGGAAACGTTTTCTGAATCCTTGATCAGCCCAGGGGGCCTTTCAATAAAATTTATCTGTTTTATTGAAGGACTCCCGGACTCGCGTGGAAAATACATTTTGACCCCGATTCTTGCCACAGAAACACGTTGTATTTTAACGATTTTTTTTTAAATTTTATATATTCTTCGACATTGTCCTAACTTTCTATTCAATATCGAATGAAAAGAACCTCTTTTGTGATGATAATATGAAGAGTAGAGCTTTCAGCCTTTTGTGCCCTTCTTTTTTGGGGAAAAATCCGATTTAGAGTGTTTTTAGGTAGATTTTCTTTTATACATTTTAACCCGCAGGTGATCTTCTTTCGAAAAGGTTGTTGAGTGTTAACCATCTAATCAATGACCGGTATATTTACTCTCCGAGGGCGGGCAGGTTTGAGACCCAAGGTCGAGGAAAGGTCACGGCAAAGGGCAGACCCTACAGAACGATTAAAGCAACCTTTTTGGCACAAGTGATTTATTATAAAAGCCACTTTTAGGAAGTAATTGACCGCGTAAAAGCTTCATTTTAAAATTTCGGAAAATTTAAAACCAAACATCAAATCAACTTAAAAATATCTAATTAAATTAGTTAATAATTATTTTGCCAACTAGGAAGGAGGAGGAAATGTGAGCAAAGTGGAAGACTAGGTTGACGGATTCCAGTGTAAAATTTTTAAATCAAAAAAACAAAACGATTTTCTACTTCCATAAGTCATATCACAAATAAAATAGGGGCAATAAAATAAATAGTCGCCCCCTTCAAAAAGCATGAGAATAAAAAGTGAAATAATTCAAATGGCCAATAAAGGAGGGGCTAGTTCCGCATTAAATAAAATAGAAGTTCCATTGGAAGCGTCTAGGCTATAATTTATTTTTAAAAAAAGGTTATTCCATTTTTGTCGTAAATTTGAATTGGAGCGTGAAGCAGAAAAATTTTTTTCTTCTATAGTTCGAATAGAAATATATAAAAAAAACGGGAATACTTACGAGTTTTCAAGTTGATACACACGAGGGCTGAAGTAGCCATTGTTACGTCACAGTAACAATGCCACTTGGCTCCCTTCTTCACCTCTTGTCCTGAAAAAAGAAAAATTTAAGTTAATTTTTAAAAAATGTAATTAGAGAATAAAGAGAACAAGGACTTTCGGTAATTTTACCCCTATTCAACTTTTGCGTGTATCCTTGAAAAGTTGGAATATTCAATACTAAGATTGCAACGCTTATAAAACGTTAATTTTCATACTAATCCCATTAAAGTAGAGTATAAAACAAATTAAAATCCGGTTATTAAAACAATAAAATTAATAATCAGAAAAAGAAAAATTAAAAAGTCAGTCCTGCAATACCGGGAAGTCTTGCGGGTTTAGCCAGTTCATAGAAAAGGGCGATGATGAACTCCGAACCCGCAAGTAAACGAGGGCCACAAAAATTTCTTTTTGAGCAAATTAAAAACTCCATATGAGGCGCTCCGGGTACGAAGGGCGAACTCGACATCGGAGAAATTCTTTTAACTTCCTTAGAGAAGTTATTGTGATACCCTCGACGTTGGGTTTTTGGGGAAGGGTCCTCCAGTTTTTTTTTCATTTTCAGATTCTAGACCTCTTGGTGAATACACCCATATAACTTTTATGTTGAGTTCGCCATTTTTTCCCCTTTAAATACGTAAAAACCGAAACTTTGAAATGCGAATATCTCGAAACTACGTTTTGTCGAGTTCGGCCTTCGTACCCGGAGCGCCTCATATATACTTGTTTATTTGTTTCGTTCTTCAATTTCTTCCAAAACGATGGATTTTTTTTTAACTAGAAATATTTCTTAAGAAATTTATTTTTTACTCCTATAAATTTTATACAAGCAGAAGAATTTTTTTTAAGTTATGGTAACTACTTTGTATTTTTATATTTTAAAGAAAACGAGCAGAAAAGCGTGCGTGGAAAAAAAAGAAAGAGAAGAGGGGAAAAAAAAGGGAGGAAAATGTCCTGTTTGGCTTTGAGGCGATTTTCCGGTTGTTGGTTCAAGGAATCAACAATGGGCGAAGTCAAATAGGACGCGGGGGGCGGTTCGGGAGAGAGCCAGGGCACAAAAGACGGACAAAACAAACATTGGTCATTTCCCCCTTTTGTGACAAGTTTGAAAACCATCAACCGTCTCCCTGGCCTCATCACTCCAATTCATTCTTTTTATGAATGTTTACCGTTCCGACACACACACAAAAAAAAGTTAAATTTACGCAAATATAAAAATTACTTTTTTCTCTGTGTATTTTTAAGCTGACAAGCCGAGTCAGGCACATGTTACAATTTCGGATATTATTCGTGTTCTCACGCTAAAAAGGGGAGAGGAAAAAAAACTGTCTTCAGCTATGTCGTTAATTTACATAAATTTATTCCCAGTCAAAGCTCGATCTTTTTCATAGCTCGTAAACATATAAATTATGGTTCCGTGTAACTAATTTATTGCTCTTTCACCGATTTCTTAATGCATATAAAAAACAAGGGTTGTAAATGATAGATAATCGTATGAATAATGTCATCTTTTTGTATGTAACGTGTGGCTTTTGAACATTTTGACAAGTACATAATTCATTTTAAAACAAGCCAAGGAAAATTAGGCAAAAAAAATTTGGACGTTTGACTTAATACAAAAAAAAAATTTTTTTCAAGAATTCTAAAAATGAAGACAATAAAAAACCGTTAATTTATGATTAAAATTAAAAAATTCGATGAAACGAGTTTGTGTTGACGATTAGAGTGTGATTAAAGATCTAAAAGCTAAGAAAGTTTTTTCCTAACCACAGTCAATTTTTTATAAATTGGGAGCAAATTCAAAAACTTCATAAAATTACTGTATTCGTAGTTCAATTCCGATTGTTTCTCCTAAAGAAGAGCATAATCAAAAAGGAAAAAGTTAAAAAACCGACAGTTTTCTCGCAAAATTGGAGCAAAACTTCAAAGAAAAAAATAAATTAGTGGTATAACGGAATCTCAAAGATCAATTGTACTAAACTTGGTATCTTTGGTAAATTTTTTTTCTCCTTTTATCATTTTGTCCAATTTTCCTGGCTTAATCTGTAATTCTAGTTTGAGAAAAACCGCTTTTGAATTTTACATTTTAATCTCCACTTTTTCCACTCCATAATTTAAAATTCGATCCAATAATTCATAGGCGAAACACGTTTCGGAGGAGTTCGCGTTCAAAAATTAGGGGAAAGCCGTCCAATTAAACACTCATCGTTTATTCATTCCTAAAGAGGATTTCACTTTGTAGGACGGAAGTAATTGAGCCTTTTAATCGTTTATAAGGTGAAGACTAGATTTACGACCCGCAGAAATGGTTTACGGTATAAAATCTTAATACCTGAAAAAGCTTTATACACCCCTATTTTCAACTTGATTAATTTTCAAAGGCGAAAACTTCTTTTATAACTTTTTAAACGCTTTTTTATAACAATAATTTATAATATTTTAATAATAAAAAGAATTATTATGATATAGAATCGTTCCAAAATAGAAAAGGGTGGGATCACGCAGGGTTTGGCTCGAAGGTAGACTTTTGGGGTTGAGACAACCGGTTTACTTAACGCCGGCTGGCGATTTATCATTTTTTTCCCTCTTTCCACTTCCCCCCTTCTCCGTACCGTCTTAAATCCTTTATTTCCGGATGAAAAACGGACCGACTTGACTGGATCGTCACTTAGTGGTACCGCCCGAGAAACTCTTTTCTGTTGATATCCAAGCCAAGAAATTTATTTGGGGCGTCATTCATGCTTTTATTTGTTTTCCTTTCTTTTTTTTCCCCCCGCAAGTTTTTCTTCGAGACAAAAAGTAAACTCGTCTAACTTTTAGAAATTACAGCCTTCCCCGTTATCTCTATTTAGAAAACAACTTGTAAAAAAAATTTCTTGTTTTTAGAAGACAAAAGTTTTGCAACCTGATTTTTAAACTAAAGGAATTTTATCCTCCGTGGGTTGGTGAGCGGGGACTTTAAATCGCCCCAAGGAGGTTCAGGGATGTTT
This sequence comes from Orius insidiosus, assembly GCA_014119065.1. Lineage (NCBI taxonomy): Eukaryota > Metazoa > Arthropoda > Insecta > Hemiptera > Anthocoridae > Orius > Orius insidiosus. The sequence goes on along the minus strand of JACGAQ010000672.1, from coordinate 73,487 downwards.
AGAAGTCGTTATAGACCTAAGGTCTTTTTTTATCGACTTTTTTTGGGTTTAACGCCGCCGTGCTATTAGGGAATTGGGCGAGTCAAGGCTGTACAAAAAAAACTCGGATTTTCTTTTCTTATCGTTTCGAAGGAAAATCGCCAATCGCTGATAGAGGCGGGCTTTCAAGACTACTTTTTAACAAGAAGACAAAAAAATTATTCGCTATATTATTTTTTTCGACAGAAACAAAAGAAATCTGGGGCTCCTAGGTAAAATATTTTAACCGCATCGCCATCTCTAACGAAATTGTTGTTTTTTCACATTTTAAATTATGTAAGAAAACCAAAACTTGGGAAATTGAGAGGAAGATGGGACGTGAAAGACTTAATAATTTAAAAACGCGTATCTTTACTACGGGGGTTTTTCGAGAAGGCACGACCTTAAGGTCCGCGACATGATAATAGGGGAAGACGTTGGAAGATTCTGAGGGTGTGGCGGCGGCTTAAAAATTAACATAACATGCAAAGAAGGTTCGCCCTCCTTACCTGTCCCCTTACAATATTAACGGAAGTGCTATAGGACTGCCGAGATGATACGGACTAAAGGCTAAACAAGGCTTCAAATATTGATGCCTCTGCTCAAAAACGCCTCCCTCGTCCTCCTACCCGAAAACCATCAATCATCGACGATAAGAACACTTTCAAGGACGTCAAAACTAAAAATCACGGCGGCAATGAGTTTTTAAAATAAACTTAAGCCGATTAAAAAAGAAATTTCTCAAATGAAGCAGTAATAAAATCTAAAATTATTCAGGGGAAAGACTACCATTTCACGGTAATCAATGGAAAGCTAAAACTATTTTTGTCTCATTTATTAGGTGTACAAAATGAAACTCGGCTAAAATCTACAAAATTCAAATTTACCCTGTGGCTGAGTTTCATTTTGTACACCTAATAAATAAAAATTGTAGGAAATTTAATTCTCTATAAATTTGTACTTAATTATTTTTTTCTAGGATGCACCATTTTCGGAAAATAATTTTTTTTTTAATTTTATCTTGAAAACAGTGCGTCCTAGAGAAAAAATTAATAGAATAAAGATTAAAGAGAATTGAATTTCCAACAGATTTTATTTAGTACATTTTTTCAATATCTGTAACGGTTTACGATTTACAAGGCTTTAAAAATTAACCTTCTTAATGGTTATACTTCAATAACCTTCTTACACGGAGAAGGTCAACTTTTGATGAACTTTAAAGCCTAAAATGTTTAAAATTTTGAAAAAATGAACAACTAGGTGTACAAAATGATACTATTTTTCGACCTAAAGAAATCAATAGATGGGATCAAAAGGATTTTTTTTTCAGTTTGAAGGAAAAATGTTAGGGCAGGAAGTGTTTTCTTAGACTCTGATAAACTAGCAAACAAAGCAAAATCTAATTTTAGGGGAGATTCTTATGAAACATGAAAGCCTGTAAACAAAGATGTCAAAATTTGAAGTGAGGCGCTAATTAAACCAGACTTTTCGGTTTCTTGGCTTGGAATCTAACCTTTCAGAAGTAAACGGTCTAAAAAAGAATTATGTTTATAAAATCTGTTAAAAATTATTGTAGAATGTTAATTTCTATATTGCGTGTTAGGAATGACCTGGAAAAAAAATTTTTCTTTTTACAGTGAAAACAAATTTGTCTCCTGATAAAAGAATAAAAGTTTCATGGCCTTTTGGAGATGATTTAATGTCCTTTTATCGGCTATCAAATAAAATTCACAAAAGAGTGTATAAATTAAACGGAGAGGAATTCGTGAGTCGCGCGGGTCTGGCGCGAATTCCATCATCCTACCCGAGATTCCAGACGAGCACTTTGGCCCCCCCTGGCATCGCCCCAGAAATAATTTAACGCTTTTGAAAGAGAAAACACGCCGCGCGCGTGTTTACGAATCTGAGCCGACACCCGGGCCCGATTAAAAAGCCACAATTTATCGCCTTCTATCGAAAAGTTCAAAGTTCAAATTATTCCCATTCTAATTAAAACGCTTAAATTCGCCGACATGCAATCGAGGGATCGAATTAGATTAGATTAGACATGACAGCGCGTTCTATTGGATATTTCACAGAGTTATTTAATATTAGAACAACTTTTTTAACTTTCGACCCAGTTTTTTCCGGTATTTTCATATTTCATGTAATTTCAAAAGTAAAATTGGATTCTCTCAGACTAAAAAAACTTATGTAATAACAAAAACTTCAAAGAACCAAAATATTTTACACTTTTAATCATTTAAAGTTGGGCTTTTAGACGTACGAGGAACTTTTTGCGTTAGGGAAAACCCTTCATATATGAACAATATGATGGCGACTAATATCGGACAAGGGGTTCTGGTACTAAAGTAAAAATCAAGAAAAGAAAAGTACCTTTTAAACTCAGTTGTTCTATAATCGCTATTTTTGTTTCTGGTTTTGAATCCGGACCACCATCACAGACTAAGACCAAGTAGACCTAAAAAGGCGATTTCAATGATGTCGAGATGTAAAGAAAGAAAATACGAATGGGGATTCAGCGAGAAGTGGAAAATGGATGGAGGGACAAGGCTTTAACGCCCAAGCCTACAAAGCCTTTTGTTTCCGGCGACAATGGACACCTCAGCGTAGGTGGAAAAGGCACTAAATGCCCCTCACTTTCCTAATGAATTAAAACCCTCATACCAGACTAAACCAAAAACATTTTCCGTATTTTCATTCATTTTTTTTGAGGCAGGAAAATTATTCTAAGGAAAAAAATTGTTTATTCTTTTTTACGACTTACTGCTGAGAAAATAATGATAAGAAGAAGTAAAAATGTTTACTGCCTTACTTTCAGGTGAAAAATGAAAAGGCTAAAAAAAACTGAAGAAAAGAGACTAACCTGTGTGGGAAAAGATTATTTGAAAATAAAACCTAATGTGAAAATCGTCTCGTATTTGCCATGAGAGTTTTCATAATAAAGCCGGCCGAAACAAGTCCCTTTCTAACACAAAGGTTTTTTCTGGTAAGTCCTCTTGAGCAAACAATGAAGTTTTTTCTGGTAAGTCCTCTTGAGCAAACAATGAAGATCCTACTAAAGCATCTTTGGACGTTCCAACAACGAGGGAGATTTTGGAATTTCGAAAAAATGGCAAAGATAATATGTCTGTTTGAAATTTTAAAAAATTCGCTGCGGACGAACCGTTGGTTGGTCCGATTTTCACCAATTTTCACCAATTCTCCTTATAATTTTTAAGAATTTGGTTGTAAAAAAAAATTGCCACTTTTTGATTATTATTTTTTTTTTTAGTAGGAGAAATTTCATACTTCTACCCATTACGAGAGGCACATCCCTAGGCCCAAGAGCCCATCATTTCTACCTTGACACTTAGAAAAATTTCCGAAAAAAAAAACTTGAAAATTTTTCAAAAAAAAAAAAAAAAAAAAAAAAAAAAAAAAAAAAAAAAAAAAAAAAAAAAAAAAAAAAAAAAAGGAAAACCCGGAAAATTTTAGGGAAAAAAAATTAGAAAATTTTCAAAAAAAAAAACCTTTTTATTTTCTTTCTTTATACTTCCTCCTCCTTTATACTTTCCCTCCCTTCGTTATACTTTCGTTCCCTTATATTTCCCCCTCCGTTATATTCCCCCTCTGTAATACTTCCCCTCCCATATACTTCCCCCTCTGTTATACTTCCCCCTCCGTTATACTTCCCCCTCCGTTATACTTCCCCTCCCATATACTTCCCCCTCCGTTATACTTCCCCCTCCGTTATACTTCCCCTCTGTTATACTTCCCCTCCCATATACATACTTCCCCTCCTATATTGCTACTTCTCTTTAAGGAAGTTTTCGTTGGAAGCTCTTCAAACCATTACTTTTTAAATTTTATATATTAGTTTTAAGAAAAATTATATTTATTGAGAAATATTGATAGATTCGTTCTTGATTAATATCGCCCACATATATTTCACACGTTAATTATGAAACCGCGTAAATTAATTTTCGGAGTTTTATTATGAGAATTGTGTGGAACGTCGTAATTACTTGACCACTTAGAGTTTGAAACGGTGGTCGGGGGTGGTAAAAGTAGGAAAGAGGTCGAAAAAAGGTTGAGTCTGGATGAGGGTGAAAAATAAGAGGGAGGGAGCTTTGGAAGTCCCATAACTAAACACTTTAGCACTGTTTGTATTCCAGATTAATGTCCGAAAGGGGCTCGGCCTCCGAGTTGGCTACGTCCCAGTCTTTCTGGATTTATTAGTTTATTAAAAATTTATATCGGGATCAAGTCGGCGTGAACCCATAGATCTAGAAGCTCTCTCTTTCCCAAGAGTCCCTTTTCTGAACAAAGAAGGCACACTAGCAGAAAAAAGAAACAATTTCGGTTTTAGGAAATCGTAAATCACAATTTTCTAGTTAAGTTTAATAACTTGAACACTGACCCACGTAGGGCGAAAATCTGAGATAAAATAAATGAAACTTTTACGTGTTGTTTTATAACATTGATGGACTTGTGACATAGTCGGTGAATCAAAACCAATAAACCGCGGTAAATTTTCGATCAAATATTTAATTAGCGAACGTAAATTTACATAAAATACGTCGACAGCGTGTAAAATCGAATTAATAAAATATTTCGAGGTTATCGAACAATCGGATCTCTATTAATGTACATCCGCGCTCTCGATTTGCCGAGGCATTAATTCAATAGTCGGTCACAAATCAGTCCGGGACGCTATATCCGAATACGAAGCCCGAATACGTAATGCAGGGGACCCCTCCTGGGATTTAAAAGACGTCGGAGGGAGACTAACTTTGTTTGTATTTGTTTAAAATAATGAAAAGTACCACAGGATTTACAATAGAACCATTTCACAACTGTAGCAATTATAGGACCTGTGGAATCATATTTTGACAGTGGCGTAATCCGCTGTCACAATTGGCTTGAGGACGGACACATTAGTAGACAAAATTAGAGTTTGGCACAATCAACGTTTTCTTTATTTATAAAAGTGTCCACAAGATCCGCTCGAACCCCTACGATTCGTTAAGGGTGGTGATAATACAATGTTTACTTGACAGAGGGGAGATTTTTCGGTTTTAGCTTCACGCATAAAAACGCGTTTTAAATGCCTTTTTTCATTGTCATCGTAAAGCCGTTTTTAAAGTACCTCCCGAAAGCTTTATAGCCCCTCTTTTTTTATGCCTACGGAAGGGTTAACAAAATAAAAATTAAACAAAATCCAAAATTTAAAAGGGTAAAAAATCTGACATGAAAAAGTACCTTGGAACATGAGCTATCTTAGATGTTCTTTATATAAGAGATACATCAAACTTTATTCTCTCCGTACAACACATGTCTTGAGTTTTTCAATGTAAAGGAAGATGATGCGAACAAGTGTCACATAAACAGTTTGCGACTTCTCGACTTCTTTTCCGCCCTCCGCCCATCCCCGCCTCCTTTACTTGCGTGTTGCATGTCAGTAAACTCGCATTTATCATACATTAAATTTATTCCAAGCATGCAACCGACCGTGTCCACTCCAAAAAAAGTTCTTTTTTTCAGATATGGCTTCTTTGTTAAAAGCGAATTTCGAAAAAACTACTTCTTTCCTCTTTTTAAACTTGAAAAGACTGAACAAAGTAGTCTGCCGCTTCCTAACAGCTGAAGGAAGAAGGATAGCTTGCTTGCATTTGAGGATAAGGAATATACGAGTATTAGGTGTACAAAATGAAACTCAGTCACAGGGTAAATTTGAATTTTGTAGATTTTAGCCGAGTTTCATTTTGTACACCTAGTAGTTCATTTTTTCAAAATTTTGAACATTTTAGGCGTTAAAGTCCATCAAAAGTTGACCTTCTCCGTGCAAGAAGGTTATTGAAGTATAACCGTTAAGAAGGTTAATTTTTAAAGGCTTGTAAATCGTAAACCGTTACAGATATTGAAAAAATGCACTAAATAAAATCAGTTGGAAATTCAATTGTCTTTAATTTTATTCTATTCATTTTTTCTCTAGGACGCACTGTTTTCAAGATAAATTTATTTCAAAAAAAATTATTTTCCTACAATTTTTATTTATTAGGTGTACAAAATGAAACTCAGCCACAGAGTAAATTTGAATTTTGTAGATTTTAGCCGTGTTTCATTTTGTACACCTAATAGGAGCCCAGTGCTCAACATTTTAGGATACTTACTAATAACAATAAAGAAATTTTACATTTTTTTCAATTATTAATTTTTTTTACATAATTTAAAGGGAATTAGACCATTTCATATTGTATGAGAAAATGTAATTTACCCTTTTCAAAGCCTTTAACGAGTCCCCTCTTTTTCGTATAAAGCATTCGAAAGCTTTTATACATTATTAAATCCTATCCGAAAGCATTTTAAAATTTAATTAATTGAATTTAAAAGAAAAAAAAAATTTTTTATGAGAAAGATAATTTTTGAAAAGGATAATAAGATACTTAAAGGGGGACTAATTTTGTTTTTTCTCCTCTTGACAACGCTACTTTTATTATCGCAGTTGAGAGCTTATAGCCTCAACACATCTCCATAAAGGTTTTCATTGCCAAGAATTACGTTGATTAAACCTAATTTCATTGGTTACTTTAAAATAAAAGAAAAATTAAAAGAAGACCTAGAAGGATCATTTTCTTAACCAGCATAGTTTTGATTTGTCCTAATCGTTTGGGCTTTCAAATTAGGTATAATTTTAAAGATATTATCTCACGACGCGTTTCGGCTAAAAAAAGGCTCGTCAGGTGAGCTATTTCCTCGATCAGCTTGCCTGATGAGACTTTTTAAGCCGAAACGCGTCGTGAGATACACGTTATCACAGTCATTTCTTCCTCCATTATTGGTTTTAATTGAAATTCAAAATTCAAGCGGTTCAGCAATAAATAAAAGTACTGGTTTGAAGAGCTTCCAACGAAAACTTCCTTAAAGAGAAGTATCTATATAGGAGGGGGAAGTATAACGGAGGGGACGTAAAACGTAGTGGGAAGTATATGGGAGGGGAAGTATAACGGAGGGGGAAGTATATGGGAGGGGGAAGTATAACGGAGGGGAAGTATAACGGAGGGGAAAGTATAACGGAGTAGGAAGTATAACAGGGGGAAGTATAATGGAGGGGGAAGTATAAAGGAAGGGGATTTAGTAGGGAGGGAAAGTATAAAGGACAATTTTGCAAGTTGTTTTGCGAAAAATTTTCCGGGTTTTTTTTTTTTTTTTTTTTTTTTTGAAAATTTTTTAAGTCCTTTTTTTCAAAAAATTTTCTAAGTTTTAACTTTTTTTTTCGAAAAATTTTCTAAGTTTTTTTGTCCAAAAAAAAAAATTTTTTTTTTTTTTTTCAAAAAATTTTCAAAGTTTTTTTGAAAAATTTTCCGGGTTTTCCTTTTTTTGGTGAAAATCGGATGAAAACTGTGGCCTGCAGGTGTACAAAATGAAACTCAGCCACAGGGTTTATATTTATAAATTTGAATTTTGTAGATTTCAGCCAAGTTTCATTTTGTACAGCTAGTAAAAACTAATGAGGTGGCGAGTGGCTCTATCTCTTTAGGGAACCCTGGCAGCGGCGAGCTTCAAGGACACGATTTGTTTCCAGTTTCCCGCTCTACCCACGAAGTCACTCAGGGGATATAGTTACAGAAAAAAGATAAAATGATTGTGAAAGACGAAATAGCTCACCTGACAAGGCTTTTTAAGCCGAAACGCGTCGCGAGGTACCCGTTATCACAGCCAATTATTCCTCCATTATTGCTTTTCATTTGAACAAAATAACAGTCGTTTTTAATAGAAACGTTATTAGGGGATGATTAAATTCGAATTATGGATACTCAAATAGTAATTTAGGCCTGTCAAACATGACTTGTAACCTCAATACACGTCAAACAAGTCGATTCTGACAATAAAGGTATGAAGTCCCTCAATTAATAACGTTCATCAAGGAAAAATTAATCGAATCCGATAAAGTAAATATGTGCTTTTCAGGGAGTTCCGAACATTTTTGGAATACATCCAGAAACGTATTGATCCTTTATTGCCACCTAAAATTAGACGTCGGTATAATACGTGATTTACAATTTTCAAAGATCTTTTGGAGTTTTGACAAGCTTATTAATTATTTGAAGAGAAGGAAGAAAAAATATTGAAGATCTAATTCAAAATTCTTGACAAGATCCGGTTGGCAACATGCCGAATTTAAACTGTGCAACTGTCATTGTTTACGGTAATAGAGGATTTCGATGCTCTTTTCAAAACAGAAGCATAAAACGTCCCATAAAGATAAAAAAATTATGAGGTTTTGTAGTGTAGACACAAAAGTAAAGTAGTAATTACAATTTTAATGTCTTTAAAAATCAGATCATTTTTGTCTTCATATCCCAAGAAGGAGAATAAACGAGTGGGAGGGTTGTCAGGTGTCAGTCACGGATGAAATCGTTAAAGTAATTGAATTATTATAAAAAGGCTTCACATTCTCAGCTATTCCTGACGCGATTTATCAAATTAAGAAAGTGCTCGACCGACAATATGAGGAATATTCTTTTCATTTTTCTTCCCTTCGGTTTCGATACAAACGAAAATGGATTAAATTCTCTCCTTTTTTTTCTTGAGAAGCGAATTGATTTCGAGGGATGATTTGTTTCCTGTCAATCTCTTGGGGAAGGCTGTAAGAAAGCGAAGGCCTGGGGCTCCGATTTCCCCGGCGAGCAACTCGGAAGAGAAGAAAAGTCTTCTCATAAAAGAACAAACTTTAAACGGGAACTTCTGTTTTCGCTTGGCTTCGACTGATATCAAAACCGTGACAGGAGTTTCGAATCATTGCAATTTTTAAGGGGGAAACTTCCCCTTCAGATAAGAAGAAATTCAAATGAAATTTCAGTAAATTTTCATGAAAAATGGTTTCGATTGAGATTTATCGAGAAAGACTTTTTTAAGCAGTAAATCTCGTAGCCAGCGAACCGTATCCACTGTTTCTATTATTTCGAGCGTTATTTCTAATAATGATTTAGTTAAGTGCATCTCAAAATATTTTTCTCTCTCTATAAATATTTGTCAAAATCAAGCTAAATAATTCCACAACCTTGTAAAACAAAAGGGAGGAGAAGGCGCAATCAAGCAGAAAGGTCGAAAATAGTTTGAGGCTCAAATAGGACTAATGGCTAGGCAAAATCAGGCATTTTTGAATTTTCGAACGATACCTCACATGTGGTAGTTCTTTTCAAAAATTAAAAGGGTAAAAACAACCAAAAGAAAGAGATTTATGATATATTAAATAGAATATAATAGTGTTCTAGTTATAAATCTTGAAAAGATGGCGAGGAGAAACGCTGAGTTGTATCCCGAGGGGCCGTTTCAGCAAAAACGACCCCTTCTACTATTGAACGACCCTCGAAATAGGGGTACCTTTTAGTTTCCGACCTCAAAAAAGAGAAAAATTTCCGCAACAATAAAAAATTGATGAATTTTTTAACACGAAACGATTAATCATCCTTCTGTTACTTAAATTTGGACAGCGTTGATGAATGATCCGGTAGTTAAAAGGGGGGTAAACTCGTATTCTATTGCCGACATCATTTTCCGAGCTGTGTATTAACCGGGAGGAAACTCGCCGAATGTTTTCTAAATGCTTCCCCTTTCTGTATTCATGGGCTAAATGTGGATCTCTTCAAAATGCCGTTTTCTAGGGCTAAAAAAAAACAGCGCCTCACCTCCGAGCTCTGGACAATAAATGGTCTTTTCGTGTTTCTAATGGCTTTCGGTTCACGTTCGAGTTGTCTGTTAAACGTTGCTTAAACCAGAAAAATGTTTTGCTTTTCGAAAACTTTAAGCTTCCCATATTCTTTTTAAAAAGGAAAAATCATAAAAATAAACAGTCCGTAAAAAGGGTTAATTTTAAAGTAACAGACAACCGTGAACTTTTTTCTTTTAAAATATTACCCCGTTGAGATATTAAAATAAGTGGAAAAGATGAATAAAATACCCATTTCTTTTAACAAGATAGCAACTTGAATTTTTTTCTTATAATAAATTATTTTTAAAAATCGATCTAATTCGGTCGGAAAAAATAATTAATTACCCAGTTACTGACAGGCGCTTCATAAACTGAATATTTACTCACAAGCAGGCTTTAAAAAAAATCGAAACCCCAATGTTATGGCCCAAAAGTCAATAAGTAATTCACGAAAATCGACTAACGAATAATTGTTAATTCAGAATATGGAAATTATTCATAAAAAATCAGAATTTTTCAATTTTTTTTTTAACCAATACTTCCTTAATTTTCAACCTTTCCACATCCCTTTTTTTACCTTTTATTCCTATGTACCAAAAAAAACCTTAGCCTTAATTTTTGATCATTTTTCGAAAGATTTTTCACTCATCAAAGACAAGAAGAAATCTTTATTTTAGTCGATTTTACTTCCTATTAATTATTAGAAGCAATAAAAAGATCATTTTTAAACATTTAAAATTGAATAGAAGAAAAACTAGAATATTCTTGCTTTTAAAAATTTCTGTGTTAACTTGCATGCAAAAAATTCGCTTTTGATACAGAAATGTCAAAATTAATTAATGACAGTCTAAATTATTAAAATGAAACCAAAAAATCGATGAGCTCTCATGAAAATAAGTTTTGATAAGTTATCATAACTACTCACAAACAGGTTTAAAAATTTAAATAATGGATGGAAGAAGTGGCTGGAGAGATAGTAAATAGCATGCAAGTGAAATAAAGAAATTATTCTAATTTGTGATTTGAATAAAAGAAAGAAGAAAAAATTAATTAAATAAACAAAATCAATAGTTGAATATCGTGTTGTAAATGAGAAAAATTTCACCTTATAGAGTCCATGGTGTAAAAAAGAAAAATCGAAGGTGAAGTACGGCAGATGCAATAAAATGGAGAAAAAAAATTTTTTGAAGAAAATTGAAAACGGGAAAAGCCCGTGAAAAAAGTCGAAAGGTACCCGCGGAGCTTACGGGGTCCGAAGGCGGCCCGGAAATGTTCGAGAACGCGCGTTCTCGTGAACGTTCGCCTGAGGAACGCGGACGTTTAACGCCGGCGTTTCTTATTCTTTTTCTATTTTAAATAATCGCGAAATCAAAACGGGGAATTATAATCCACTGGTGGGCAAAACAGGATCGCCATTTTGACCCTGATAGTAGAGGAAAGGCCCGGGGACGAGGGGAATGGATCATGCTCAAACTGAGCCGAAGGTGCCAACTGAGGAGGAGCGATATGGCAAAAAATCCCACCCCCAAAATCCCAAATACTCCTTTTACCTTCAATCACTCTTCTTTTTACACTTTTTTTTATCAAACTTATATCGAATTTATCACCTTAAACTAACGAAACGAACACTTCACATTCGTTTTCACTTCTTATCAACCCCTTATCAATAGCCTCTCAGCGAGGTTACCAATTATTGATAACTACTTTCACATCCATATCACAAGGAAAACTAGCTATTTTTTGAAATAAAATAAGTAAAAATCAATTTTAAAATGTGATTAACTTTCTGAAAATAAACCTTTTCCTCCTCAAAAAAATCGCCAATATAAGACATTCATCTACCAAAACTAGGGAATCTCGTGCGATCTAAGAGCCGAAAGATTTAAAAAATGTCATATTTTGTACCAAAAGTTTCAAAATGCAACAAAAAAAAAAGTTCAAAATTTTTGTGCTCTGCCAATCAAAAACAATCTTTTATGCAGGTTTTAACGCGTTCCCCTATGCTTTTAGTCAGAGGATTTGATTGTTTTAACTTCTTGAGGGTTTTTAAGGCGTTTTTGTGGGTTTATTGTCTTAGAATTCCATTTTTTTAAATGTTGTTTTGAGGCGTTCTGAACCTTAAGTCCAAGAAATAAAGAACTATAATTTTATTCTTGACAGATAGGTAACTTCAAATAAAAGGTAGGGCGGTAAGTCCACATTCTACGGCCAAAATTTTGTGTAACTCCAAAGATATTGTGAAAACCAGATGAAAATTGCGGTTGGAAATGCCCCAAAAAAAAAACAGTGACGGCCGGATGGCCGGCCTGACAGCAATCCAGTGGGTAATCTAATAACATCGGGAAAGTTAAAAAGATAAAAGCGTTTAAAATTGAGATTTTCATGAATGTAAAAATTTCGGTATGTAAAACTTCTGTGTGAAATTTGTTGTTGTGGATATTCTATTGGCAACTTAAAAATCAAATACTTAGCATGTTTTTTAAAAATCAGGATTGTATTTTACTGCTATTTTTAAAAATAAAGCAAATGATTGTCTAATGAAATGTGACCGTCTATTGAAAGTCAAGTAAAAAGTGTAGGAGAATGAAAAATAAGGAAATAGTCCACCTGATGAGGCGTATTACGCCGAAACCGGTCGTGGAATATCCGTTTTTTTCATTCTTTCTCCCTCTGTAACTTTTAATAGCAAGCAAATGATTGCTGTAATATTACTTACATACATCTCTTCCTAAATGAAAGATGAAATCTGCGAGAAAAGCCAGACTAAAAATTTTTAGTTTTGGCGGGAAATAAGAATCGATTGAGCGTTTCTATCGATACTAAAAAGAAACTTAAAACTGTTATTTTACGTTAATTTATTTATTTATGAATATTAAAACATTTATTTTGTGTTAAAATTATTTATATTTATAAATAAAATAAATTGAGGCATAAAATTGAAATTTCGTTTTTTGTGATAACAGTTTTGTTCCTTCTTGAACACATCATAAACTCCGGCAAGTTTGTTTTACAAGTCCAAAATGACGGACCGGCGAAATCTATTTTTTATTTATTTGTCCTTATTTTCCTATTTTTCGAACGTTCTATGTGAAAATGAGACGCTCGTACTTTTGGACAATTTAGCTATTAAGGAGACGCATTCCATTTTTTTCAAGTCTTTAAAAGGTATGGTTTTATGGAGTTTTGTGTTTAGTTTATTTTTTTTGTAGATCGAGGGTACGCTTTGACGTTTAAGTTGGCGGATGATCCGAATCTAGTCTTGTCGAGATATGGGGAGTTTTTATATGAGCATCTTATTCTTTTTGCACCTTCGGTTGAAGAGTTCGGTGGAAGTTTAAATGTGGAGACCATTACCGAGTTTATCGATGGAGGTGGTAACGTTCTCATCGCTGGTAGTTCGATGTCAGGCGATGTCCTCCGCGAAATCGCCTCCGAATGCGGCTTTGAAATCGATGAAGAAGGCTCTTCTGTCATCGATCATATCAATTACGACGAATCAGACACTGGGACTGTAAGTATCCTCAGTAACTGTCAGCATCTGCTATCATTTTTGTTTTTAGCACACCCTAATTGTGGCTGATACTGAAAATTTGATTGACGCCCCTGTCATAGTTGGAGATAAAAATGTCGCTCCGCTTCTTTATCAAGGAACAGGACTTATAGCCGATTCTGAAAATCCTCTTGTACTTCAACTTTTAACTGCTGCCAGTTCTGCTTATACATATTCGACTGATCAGCCTATTAAGCATTACCCTCATGCTGTAGGAAAGAATACTCTTTTGATTGCTGCACTTCAAGCAAGGAACAACGCCCGAGTTGTTTTTTCAGGCTCAATTTACTTCTTTAGCGATGAAGCTTTTACTTCTCCAGTTCAAAAACATGGTGGGAAAAAATACGAATTGTCTGGAAACCAACAAGTCGCCACTGCGCTAAGCAAATGGGTACTTAAAGAAAATGGCGTCCTCCGTGTTAAATCAGTCTCGCATCATAAACTTGGAGAAAAAAATCCTCCACCGTCATACACCATAATGGACGACTGTGTTTTTGAACTTGAACTTGAAAGAAAAACGCCAAAAGGGTGGGTTCCTCATGATGCTAATGATGTCCAGCTTGAATTCGTCAGAATTGATCCATTCGTCAGAGCAAAACTTATCAGGAAAAAACCTGGCGGATATGAAGCCATTTTTAAAATCCCAGACGTCTACGGCGTCTATCAATTCAAAGTCAACTACAACCGCATCGGCTACACCAGTCTTCACAGCTCAACTCAGGTACATTTAATCCCCCCAAATACAACCTTAATTAATACATTTTTCAGGTATCAGTCAGACCTCTGGAGCATACACAATATGAAAGATTTATAGCCAGCGCTTATCCATACTACGCCAGCGCATTTTCGATGATGTTCGGCGTCTTTGTCTTCTCCATTGTATTCCTTCATTACAAAGAAGAACCAATGAAATCCAAACATGAATAATTCCATGTTTCTTCTGCACAAAAGTCGGTTTTACGACTTAATTTTCTAGACCGTTGTAAATAATTGTGCAATAAAACAAGTTTTTTTTTCTAAAGTTTGTATTAACGCCCGTTTTAGATATAGTAAAAATTAAATTTCATTGGTGACGTAATAAAATCTTTTAAGATACACGTCACGTTTGAAATTTAGCCTCCATGTTGAATTATCAAAACGTTATTTGATTGGTTGTCAATCATCCCAAGGCCTAATAACTTTTCAACACAATGTTTTACCCATATTTCCGTTTTATGAAGCAGAAATATTATGTTTCTAAGTTAAAAATTGAGATATAAAACATCCAGGATAGACGAAGCGATGAGTGAGCTTTTTAATTTCAGAAGTAGTTAACCAATTTACTCACTGATGACGTCATTATGTAAGACCATAGACGAAACCTTGTTTTATATTTCTTTTATGTCAAATAATTTTTTTAAATCTTGTTCTTTTGGAATGCATTCAAAAATCAAGTTCAAATATGGCTTATATACAGGATAGTTCGGGAAAATATGGTTTATGATGATTTTCACACTTGTTGACTTTTGATCATCGATATAACCTTAAAATAAAACGTAAAAATAAATATTTATGTTAAGTTTGTTGTTTTTGTTAATTAGTTTTATTTTTAAAGCCAGTATTTAACCGATAATTTTAGTAAAAAACGTTTAAAAAATCGTTTTTTGTCTAATCACGTGACCAGTGAAAGGCGGGTTGCCCAATAGCGTCATCTCTTTACGTGGCAAGAACCACGGGCCGGTCCCCATTTTTTCGTTCCGCCAGAGGGGGAAGACGACCGAACGACGAGAACCGTTCCGCCATTTTGGGCCCACCGCCGATTATTTCCGACGTCCGTCATTTTTTCCTCGAATTTATATCTTCCTAAACGAGTTTCAAGTGTTTTATTCGACTTTTTCTAATCTAAACGAGGTAAGAAATCCGACTATTTCGTCCTCAGGGGTTTTCCTTTTCGGCCATTTCTCACTTTTTGGAGTCACGTAGCAAACCGAATCCTCCCCGGCTTTTTATTTTTCACGCATTTACACTCTGGGAGGAGTCCTTGATAAAACTAAAGCTCCTCATAGTTTCTAGTTTATTTTTTTATATCACCAATTGAAAAGTAACGTCTTAAAATAACGTTATTGCGTCCCTTATCTTTTTTACAATTTTATCCCCGGTCTAACCCACGAGCTTGGTAAATATTAATTTTTTCTCAAATTATTAAAAACACAAAGAACCATCGATTTATCATTAAATTTTTCATTTTTAAATTTTTATCTTATAACAATATCAATTTTGTTCTTTATTTATATTTTGTTTGTCTCCTTGTTATGCGTGTTTCTACCATATTTTGTGAGAGTCAGGTGGGATTTTGTGAAAAGTATGAATCACGTTTTATGTGAAGAAAGTGTCTTTTTTTGTTTATTGTGCAATAATTTTATTTGTTGACATAAAGGTATCTTTTGTTATTATTTTTCGTTTTGATTAAGCCACATCATCGGCCTTTGTTTAAAAATGGCAGATGGTGAAATTTTCCCTTGGTGGAAATAGTGAAAAGTGGAATTTTTCTGTTTGTGAAAGCCTTTCTTTTTGTTATTTTTAATAATAAATCTTACCTTAGTCGCTGAGCAGCTTGGTGTGATAGATTTGTCCAAGTTTTATGTTTAAAAAATGTTTTGGACTTTTGTCTAACATCTTGTATCTTTAGAGGTGGGTGATGCAAATGTCATAGTCCAGCTGGGGTGATTTGAATTTTAACTGTTTGATATTTTACCCATATTCTATTTTTGTTAAAAATTTTTTTTTAAAAGCTTATATACCCAAAAACTCAATGATTTATGATAGATGATTATTAGCCCAAAAGTAAAGAGTCATTTTCTGTCAGTTATCTACATTATACTTCCTGAAAATACCCTCCATTTCACAGAAAAGGGTATATTCCAGACCCTGTTGAGTAAAACAGCGATTTTTACAACTCAAGAGGTTGTTTGTTGTGCCAGCCGTCCGTCTGTCAATCTTTCAAGAAAAACTTAAGACTGACATATGAGTTTGCTCTGAAAAGGGCTCCATGGCCCTCCTCCCCCCATTTTGAAAGCTTAGATTGCTTGGCGATTTGGCAACCCTGCCATCAGGATTGCCATCCCTGCGGTAGGTGATTCCCAAAAGGGTAAACTTCATAAGTCGATGGGCAAATCAACGTTTTTCGTCGGAGGCAAGGACTCCTTGTTTAGAGTAGATTTAACCCAAATTTGGCAACCCTGCCATCAGGATTGCCATCCCTGCGGAAGGTGGTTCCGAAAAGGGTAAACTTCATAAGTCGATGGGCAAATCAAAGTTTTTTGTCGGAGGCTAGGACTCCTTGTCTAGAGTACATTTTAACCCTTGGAAATTAGGCAACTCTGCCATCCCTGCGGAAGGTGGTTTCGAAAAGGGTAAACTTCATTAGTCGATAGGTAAATCAAGGTTTTTTTTTGTCGGAGACTAGGACTCATTGTTTAGAGTAGATTTTAACCCTTGGAAATTTGGCAACCCTGCCATCAGGATTGCCATCCCTGCGGAAGGTGATTCCGAAAAGGGGAAACTTCATAAGTCGAGGGGCAAATCAATGTTTTTCATTGGAGGCTAGGACTCCTTGTTTAGAGTAGATAAAAGGATTTAAGGGCTACCCAGGACCCCTGAATCGCCTTCCAGGCTTCCCAATAAATTTTAATATGAACTCTTGGGACAGACTTCCTTGTATATTGGCTAAACTGCAATTTTTCCAGTGGTGGATCTGTCAATAGTGAGAATTCTGAAATCACTTTCTCATTTCACTTGGGGAAAACCCTGACAAGAATACCATCCCGAGATGGGTTTCATTGATCAAAACTGGAACAGCTATGAAGGAAAAAAAAAAGTGCTTGTCAATCCTTAAAAAAAACTTTGATATAGTACAGGAATATAGTGTATGATAGATAGAACTGCCACTTTATAAAAATCACCATGCAGTCAATGTCCAGACCATTTAGAATCCTGCTTCTTGATAAAGCAGAGTTGAGTACTTCAGCACTTGTGTTAATGCTCTCCTGAGGTTAGGTAGGTTAGGTTAGGATAGCTAAGGTGAGGTAATCAGGTTGTCCTGATGTTCCATCTATAGACCTTTTGTTCCTCATCTTGATTTTCACAAATGTCATGGGTAATTTTCTTCACCTCAAAAGTGATCTCACTCTGCTGGTTACTTTCATACAGTATTTGATTTTCCATCCAAATATCTGCGGAATCCTGGCTGCATGGAGGTAACTAAAATGGCAAGTGAAGCTTAAATTTGCCCTAAAACCCCTTAAAATTTGCTAGGCAGCCTCTCAAATTCTGTTTAAAAAACTAAAATAACTATTTTGGCTTTAAAAATCCAATGACTTTTCAAAGCATGCTGGTCATTGACTGCTAAACCCATTAATTTTCGACATATTTTTCCCCTTTTAAGTTGATAGTGGACTCAAGGCCTCTCATGTAGATTGACACTTTTTTTTAAGACTTCACTGAAATATATTTTTGTTTGACCCGAAATTTTTTGTTTTATTTCAGTTGAAACAATAAACTTCAAAGATGGGGAATATGATGGCGAACCTTTTTAAAGGCCTTTTCGGCAAAAAGGAAATGAGGATTTTGATGGTCGGACTTGACGCCGCCGGTAAAACCACAATATTATACAAATTGAAATTAGGCGAAATAGTTACGACGATTCCAACTATTGGTATGTATTATCAATCTTAAATGTATGTTTATTTATGTTTTTGTTTTCAGGCTTTAATGTTGAGACGGTTGAATACAAGAATATTAGCTTCACAGTCTGGGATGTAGGCGGTCAAGACAAAATCAGACCGTTGTGGCGACATTACTTCCAGAACACCCAAGGGCTTATTTTCGTCGTAGATAGTAATGATAGGGAACGTATTGGAGAAGCGAGGGAGGAGCTCATGAGAATGCTCGCTGAAGACGAACTTAGAGATGCTGTCCTTCTTATCTTTGCAAACAAACAAGTAAACATTTTATCTTCATTTTTCAATTTTTGCGCAATAAGATTTGATATCAACAAGAAAAAATTTTATTATCACTGTTAACCCCGGAACTGTTAATGCGTTGTGTCCAATTCAATTGCACTTCCCCCCTTCTTTTATCCCAATTCTAGAATAAATTGTCATTAAATCATAAAAAGATCATAAAAATCATAAAAAATCATAAAAAGTGGGCAAAAAGGATTTTAAAATTGAACAACTTCAGTTCTTGTTTTATACACAAATACATGCTCTCTTTTGGAGTTGGTAGGAACCAAGGCAAAATGGCTGAAGCCCCCGTTTGGGCCCATCCCATCATCCACTTTTTTCAGTAATGATGAAAAGATTACTCTTTGCGGTAAATTATGATGTACAGGGTGCCCCAACTAAAGTGGACCAGCAACTTTACAGCAAAGCATTTAGTCCTAGAAAAAAAAAGTTAAATGTAAACCCCTTATTTTCGGACAAGGAATTAACTCCATTTGGTAGATTTTGGTTTTGGTATACAGGTTGGTGCAAACAGTCCTTATTTTAAATTGGAGCCTATGTTTTTATGCTTTTAATTGATTCTGCACTTAATTTTTAGTAACTTTTAAAATTGAGCGTAGAATCCATTAAAATCATAAAATATAGGGTTCCTATTGAAAATAATTAAGTTGGCACCTCTCTGCGGCACCCTGTACACCAAAATTGAAATCTAGCAAATGGAGTCGATTCCTTGTCCAAAAATAAGGGGGGTTTACATTAAACTTTTTTTTCCAGGACAGAATGCTTTGCCGTAATGTTTGCTGGTCCACTCTAGTTAGGACACCCTGTAAACTCCCCCAAGTCTTAGTGCATTTAGACAGAACGTTTGTAAATAGAATATAACGGAGGGAGAAGTACAAAGGAGGGGAAGTATTTTGTAGGGGGAAGTATAACGAAGAGTGAAGTTTTGTTTTTTTAAGTTTTTTTTCCGAACTTTTATTACAATTTTTTTTAATTCTTCAGGACTTGCCAAATGCCATGAACGCTGCTGAGATCACTGATAAATTAGGACTTCACTCGCTGCGCAACCGCAACTGGTACATCCAAGCGACATGCGCGACTAGCGGTGATGGACTCTACGAGGGACTTGACTGGCTATCGACCCAGTTGAAAAACGCAAACCGCTAGTACATTCAGGGGTAGAAAATCACCGCTAACATCATCAAAAAACAAAAAAAAAAATATTAAAATAAAAAAAATCATCCTCGGATGAAAGGGTGTTTTCAAAGGCGTTTTTTCAACCTTAAAAGCTCCCTTTAAATCTAAAAACCTCATTTGTAATAAAATATTTAAAAATTAAAAAAAAAAATGTTTTAAAATTACACTATTTCAAGGCCTTAAGACATTTTGGGCTTAAAACTTTTTAATTTTTTTTTTTTCTTTTTTGTACATCAATCTCCAAGTGCAGTGCGATGGAAATTTAGTTTACATCAAAATTTACAGACTTAACATTCCTCAGATATCTTTTTTTATTATTATATTTTATTTATAAACAGATGTTTGAACTCTTAAAAAAAATATATTGCGCTTGAGTGACTGTATAAATTATTTTTACCCATATAAGTACTCGTCCTTGACTTAAGTTTTTTAATTTCTACTTTATTTTGCATTGTAGTATTTGTAGGTATCACAAGGTGTAAATGTATAAAGCTTTTTGGATAAGAAAATTATTAAAAATTGTATATTTCTTTTTCAGTTTTTCCACGAAGCCTCGTGTCCAATATTGTTTCTTTTCTTTTTCAACTGTTTTAAAGAAAGTTATATTTATTTATGTTTTAAGATTGGTTAATTTCAAATTTTGAGAAGCTTAATTACTGTTAAGGTAAAATGCACGTGACAACGAATCGTTATTTTGAATATGTATTTTCCTTGGTACTTATCGTTCAACAGTACCTAAGCTTCTCAAACTGTTTTTCACACACCATTGTAACTTTTTTTTTTTAAATATAATATGTAAAATTATTTTTTAGAATACCTTTTATTTTTTAGTTTTTCACAAGTTATCCTTCGCATGATTTTTTTTTTTATCTCTTCCCCGTTGGTTGTTGCTATATTTTATGTCATGAGATGCTGAGAAAGCAAGCGAACTCTGGCAACACTGTGTGATCTTAAGAGGAGCTAACTTCTGCACTTAGCTGGCAAAGGCTTCATTCTACATTTTGGAGGCTCTTATAGGTTAAGACTGCATATACCTCTTTCAAGGTTATGGCGCTATACCAAATTCTGAAGAAGTCTCAGTTTGTTAGCTGTTGAAGGATGAGAGGCCCTTTCTAAGATTATGCTAAAAAATGTTGATCATTTTTCTCAAATCTCTCAACCATATCTCATAGATATGAGAATATCGAAAGACCGAAAATGACATTAAGCCAACAGGACTTTCAAGTGCGGTAAATTCCTTTTCACTTGTTCTTTGATTTGATTTTAAAGATAAAAAATGCCAATAAAAATCAGGAAGAAGGGCAGGCAATTTACCAGCAACTGGTTTGTGGGCATGATGTAATCGTCCAGCAGTTTCATAAATCGAAAAAAAAAATTAGGTCAAAGAAAAAAAATTTCTGAAAAAGCTCAGTATGTCGTCAGAAAAGGGACAGCTTCCGGTATACTGAAGATAAACGGGAGATTTTGTGAAGGCCGTAAGTCCAGAAGAGCGTTGATGATACATCTGAAGATGTAAAAAAAAAAGCCGTGGAGAGGGAGAATATCAACGGCTTAGGAATTCCCTTGACTCCAGTCTTTAGAGATAAAGTGAACGTTCACCTTCCCACCTGCGTCGTCGGCGACCCTCGATCGGCGATGTCTTCATTTGTGGGCAGAGCTCTCCTAAAAGCGCGAAGGGTCCGCTACCTCTTCGCTTGCGTACCTTTTCTTTTTTGGCACCCTACCAACGTTCGAATCGATCAGGTATCCTTTCATAAAAATTTTCCGAAGCTAATTTAAGCCCTGATGCAATAGAAAATCCAAAAAGAAAGCAGTACTTCTAATATATATTCCTTTCTAGGTAATTTTAAAATAAAATGTTTCAATTTATTAATTCATTACAAGCTTTTCAAAAATTTATTTAACTCCCTAAGATTTAAATTCAGCATAATTCAGCATTCAGCATACGAGAACAATTTTTTAAAAAAGATCCCGTTTCATGGTTTTCATTGGATGAAGAAAATACGTTTTTCGCCTTTCGTCGTTACCTGTCATTTGAGCAATGATAATGATTTTTTCCGAAGACCATCTTTAGAATCTTCGTCCTAATCCAAGGTTATTTACGAATTGAATCTCGCGTTATTTTTCATACTTTCATAAACGAAGGTCGATGAGTTTATTACTCAAACGCTGTTAATGTAAAAGAAGAAATTAACCACAAAAGTTTATTTTTCTATTGTTCGAAATTTCACTGACATGATTTTTATTTTGAAATTTTAATTGCTAATGTATCGGCTAATTGTTTTAAGTATTAATAACCAATTAAGTGGGACATAATGGAAGAGACGATTTTTTCGTGTTGTGCTCGAATTTCCCGGGGCTGCTTGGAAGTTTGCTGTGCACAATGCAGGATCGCGGTTGTGCTCAAATAGGGAGAATGGCTGGCCTTTGGAGCCTGCCAGGCGAGCTAGAAAGAGACTGCCAGGCACGTCAAACTCTCGAAGTATTCACTTTGTGCTTAATGTTCTAGCAAGTTACTGATTTGACAGCATCGATCTCTTGAAACTTGAAAAAGACAAAGCTGCCGGCTCAAGAATTTTATTTGGGCGCATGCAGACACGATAAAACGGGTGATTCTCAACCAAAAGCTCAAGAAAAAGGGATTCTCTTGGATGCAAAGTCTGAAAAAACTAGGAGAAAACGCTCAAAAATCTGGCGAAAATGGTTCCTCGGTCGACTGGCGATAGAAAACGAACGAAGGTTCAAAAGACTGCAGAAAACTGAACCCCTAAAGTCTCTTCTTTCTTGTCGTTTGGCAAAGTAACTAGATACTACTAATTTTGGTGAAAAATATGCACCGTTTGGTACGTAGCTTCTGCAGCAATAATATGCAGCATTTTTCAATAACAGTAATTATTATTGTCATTGCTGGCGCTCTTGACAACTTTAAGAATTGGGAAATGGGGATTTCGATCACTTTTTGAGGGATTGAAGCAGATGTCCTCATTGATTGAAAGATCCAAATATTTAGAATGTCTTTTCAAAACCCACTGCCAATGATGAATTGACAGTTATTTTCTTCCGAGCAATCCCCATAATTTTTGAAAACAAGCGGGAAGAGAAACCAGACATCTCCTTTCGCTCTACCTAGTTTCTACCCTAAAATAACCTTCTTCATTCACAGTCCACACACTTCTTTTACATTTTTATTTCAAAATTTTACGTTCATTTTAGGGCGCAAAAAGATTAAACGAGATCTGCCCGATGGAACCATTGACGCTAATCCCCTCCGTCAACTACATCGACCAAACGAACGACATACCGACCGGGGCCCTCATTTTGCTCCACGGAAGTTGTAAGTATACAAAAAGGACTTGTCTGGACCGTACCCAGACTTAACTTCTTTGAAAAAAATTTTTTCTTCCTTCAATTACCCCATTTTAGACAAAATATGAATAGATTATAGTTTTTATTTTAATTAAGGTTTTCTAAAAAAATATATTTTTATTTTTAAGAGATAAAATAAGGGGAAAATGCTTTCCTTATGATATTTTAGTTTTTAAATTGAGTACCTATTATCAAAGTTTGACTTGAAAGTGAATTTACATTTTTAACTCCTTTAACATTCTTTATCAAGAATTTCAAGACATCAAAAAAGAAAGTTTATATGAATTTTAAATTTTACAGATAAAATATTATTGTAAATATTACATATCGTACATTCGTAATGATTTAAGAAACAAAAAGAAAAAAAAATTGTTTACGGATTAAATCTACATAATAGATTAGAAACTGGTTTGAAACCCCTGGAGCATGCGCAGAAGGATTTGGACGTCAGATGACTTCAGATTTGACGGACAAACGATTTGAACGACGTCTAATTTGACGTCCAAATCTTTCTGCGCATGCTCCAGGAGATTCAAGCCAGTTTCAAACTGCGGTTGGAACAAAGCTATTAACTTTATTAAGCCCAAATTAATCTTTACCTATGATGCTTCTTCATTTTTTCTTTATTTTGGGATTTATAGTTTCTTGCTACTTTGCGCTTCGAAGCAGTAATTTATAAATACATATTATGTACTTCATTAGGACAACCCAATTCACGAACTTCTTAAAATTTTGCTTGTTTTTATTTTTTTCAGGCGGGACAGGATATGATTTTTATGAGTCGATCAAAGGCGTAATCGGTGAAAAAGGGAAGTTCCCTCATATCAAAATGATACTTCCCACCGCACCTCCGACAAGCTATACCCCGCTAGGTGGAGCTGTATGTCCCAAATCGACCTATCTTATGTTTTTTAAAAGCAAATTTTCAACAGAAAGTTCCTACTTGGTTTGACATTTCTGGATTTTCCATGGACGCCTATGAAAACGACGACGATATTCAAAAAGTTATGCCAGATTTAATTAAGATAATCGAACATGAAGTTCGTTGTGGGATACCTTTGCATCGTATTTTTGTTGGTACGTAAAACCCAGAGTTGGCCGGCGGGAGCACTTTATCGAAAAATTTTAGGAGGATTTTCTCGAGGTGGAGGAATGTCTTTTCACATCGGGTTCAGATTTTTAAAAGGGCTTGCAGGAATTGGAGTTATGTCGTCCTTTTTGCCAACGTCCAGTCAAGTTTATAAGGTATATGCCGTCTTCTCCACTGTGCTCATTTGTACATTTTATTTTAGGAGTTAAAAAATAATAGAAACGAAATTCCTCCGTTGTATCAATTCCAAGGGACCGAAGACACATTGGTCGACCATCATTTGGCAGAAGAGACGTTTAAAATTTTAAAAAAGCTCGGAGTTCAAGGAAAATATAAAAGTTACCCTCACCTCGGACATGAAGTGTCCCAAAGCGAACTCCAAGAATTCGTCCGATTCGTCCTTTCAGTCATACCCGACAACGTCACAGTCTCAAAAATTTAAATCAAATTATAAATTTTATTATATGTAAATATTTTGTACATAAATTATTTCCATTTATTATTTTCGTAGTCCCATTTCGAGGATATCCCTTCGATTGGGTTCATGCGTAATTCGATTATTCTTTTTAATTGTGCTTGCTGACGCTCGTATTCGAATGTCTCTGGGAGTTCACCTCGAGCTAAAAAGAAATGCTTGTTTGAAGAGCTTCCAACGAAAACTTCCTTAAAGAGAGGTAACTATATAGGAGGGGAAGTATAACGGAGGGGAGGTACAAAGGAGGGGGAAGTATAACGGAGGGGAAGTATAACGGAGGGGGAAGTATATGGGAGGGGAAATATAACAGAGAGGGGTGTATAAGTCAGGGGAAGTATAACAGAGGAGAAGTACTACGGAGGAGGAAGTTTTTTTCTTTCGAAAATTTTTCCAAGTGTTCTTTTTTTTTCGAAAAATTTTGCAAGATTTTTTTTCG
Organism: Orius insidiosus; assembly: GCA_014119065.1. Lineage (NCBI taxonomy): Eukaryota > Metazoa > Arthropoda > Insecta > Hemiptera > Anthocoridae > Orius > Orius insidiosus. The sequence goes on along the minus strand of JACGAQ010000672.1, from coordinate 48,676 downwards.
AAAAATTTTCCAAGTTTTTTTTTTCAAAAATTTTTCCGAGTTTTTTTTTCAAAAATTTTCCCTTTTTTTCGAAAAATTTTCCAAGTTTTTTTTTGTCAAAAAATTTTCCAAGTTTTTTTTTGTCAAAAAATTATCCAATTTATTTTTTGAAAAATTTTCCGGTTTTCTTTTTTAAATTTGCGGTTTTTTTTGAAAAATTTTTAAGTTCTTTTTTTTTTGAAAATGTTTTTAACTGTAAGGTAGAAATAGTGGGCTTTTTGGCCTACGGATGTGCCTCTCGTAATGGGTAGAAGAATGAAATTTCTCCCAAGTAAAAAAAATGTTAATTAAAATGTGGCAATTTTTTTACACCAAAAATTTTTAAAAAATATAAGGAGTAATTGGTGAGAATTTGGTGAAATACGGATTAACGGTTAGGCCGCAGCGAATTTTTTAAAATTTCAAACAGACATATCTCCGCCATTTTTTGAAATTCAAAAATCGCCCTCGTTAGATTTTTCTTCACCGGCTAAAGAAATTTTGGTGAAAATTGGATGAAAACTGTGAAAGTGTTCCGGAAAAAAATGCTGCGGACGGCTGGCCGGCACCACAGACAAAGTTGAGATCGGTCTAATCCATATTCGAATTAACCTCCGGGGTCTGGAAGACCCCTCCCCAAAAACCTGAAGTGGAGGACAATAACTTCTTTAAGGAAGTTAATGTATGTTAAAGGTTGAAAACAGCCACACATTCGGGGAAAAAATGAAGATCCAGGGGCCTTTTTGACAAGGCAACGTGATGGGAGCCAACTGGCCAGACCAGGACGTCCTCGGTGGCGTGAGACTTTGACAAATGCCATGAGTAACCAGGCTATGTTAGTTGAACCTTTTGAGCTATAACCTACCCATTTTAAGAATGAACAAATGAAAAATGAGAGTTCCGCTTAATATGAGCAAAACGGACCCTAGAATTTCTTTCCATTCTCCTGTAGGCGCTTCAACTTCGGCTAAAGTTTGACAGAAGCTTACTCTGTAAAGGCATTTTTTCTCGTCGATCGTCAACGACTTCCAATTCCCTTTTTCTTTTTCTTTCAAAGCCTTAAAAAGAATTAATAAAATGGAGTTTTTAATGGGCAAACCTTGACGTTTGGCGTGATATCACGAAAGCGAACGGACGGATACGGGAAAGTGACTGAATCGACGTACATCGGCTGACCGTTCATACCGAAACCGACGACTTCTCTCGTACCGATTTCGTGGTGGTAGCCTCTCCAAAGGCTGCGTCGAAACGTATAAGTCAATCTTTTCAAATCACCAAGACGAGAAAACATGACCGGCCAACTTTTTCTATTCAACCTAAGTTGTTTGAAAAGAGAAGATTTAAAAGAAAAATATATATACAGATACCTAAATTGCCTAATAATAATAATTGAATAAATGAATACATAATTATATCTACCTGAGCAAAAACTATCAATGGTTCAAAAATTTTTCCTTTTATATTTTTTGGTTTGTAATAAAAATCAGCTGACAAAAACAGCTATTTTTCAAATCAGCTGACAAAAACATCTATTTTTCTGTGGGACCGTACTAAAAATTCCTGGGAATAGTAGCGACGGATGCCCAATTAAACTATTGTTACATGTCAAGACAGGTCAGTTTAACCTACTTCTGAAAAACCGAGGCCCAATAAATCTTGAATGGCTTTATTTTTTATAAAGGAAGGCGTGTCGCATTTGAGGTGGTGTTTTATTTAATAATTGATGTGTGTATACAGAAAAAAAAGTGACCGCTAGACGTTTACAAAGGGACGAAACCACCTGTTGTACCGTGGGCTTCCTGTTCCCACACTTAAGTTACATTCCTCCATTAGCCATTTCTCACAGGATGGACATCCAGACTCAAGAGACCCTTTTTGAGACAGATAATCTCAACATTTGACCTGCTCTTTTGCCCAAAACTCCCTCGGGATAATTAAAAACGGATGACCAACTTCTATTCAACGATCTAGGGCATTGACTAAGGGAAGAAATGGTGTTATTGAATTGGCTAGACTGGTGGATCTCTAGTGAAGCAAGAAAAAGGGAGAAAAGAAGGTAAAAACGCTAATTTTAGGTCCTCAAGCCCAAAACTCCCTGGGGATAATTAAAAACGGATGACCAACTTCTATGTATTCAACGATCTAGGGCATTGACTAAGGAAGAAATGGTGTTATTGAATTGGCTACACTGGTGGATCGCTAGTGTAGCAAGGAAAAGGGAGAAAAGAAGGTAAACACGCTAATTTTAGGTCCTCAAGCCCAAAACTCCCTGGGGATAATTAAAAACGGATGACCAACTTCTATGTATTCAACGATCTAGGGCATTGACTAAGGAAGAAATGGTGTTATTGAATTGGCTACACTGGTGGATCGCTAGTGTAGCAAGGAAAAGGGAGAAAAGAAGGTAAACACGCTAATTTTAGGTCCTCAAGCCCAAAACTCCCGGGGATAATTAAAAACGGATGACCAACTTCTATTCAACGATCTAGGGCATTGACTAAGGAAGAAATGGTGTTATTGAATTGGCAAGACTGGTGGATCGCTAGTGAAGCAAGGAAAAGGATGAAAAGAAGGTAAAAACGCTAATTTTAGGTCCTCATCCCAAAACTTCCTGGGGATAATTAAAAACGGATGACCAACTTCTATACATTCAACGATCTAGGGCATTGACTAAGGAAAAATGGTGTTATTGAATTGGCTAGACTGGTGGATCGCTAGTGAAGCTAGAAAAGGGAGAAAAGGAGGTAAAAACGCTAATTTTTGGTCCTCAAGCCCAAAACTCCCTGGGGATCATTAAAAACGGACGACCAACTTCTACGCATTCAACGATCTAGGGCATTGACTAAGGAAGAAATGGTGTTATTGAATTGGCTAGACTGGTGGACCGCTAGTGAAGCAAGGAAAAGGGAGAAAAGTAGGTAAAATCGCCAATTTTAGGTCCTCAAGCCCAAAACTTCCTGGGGATAATAAAAAACGGATGACCAACTTCTATGTATTCAACGATCTCGGGCATTGACTAAGGAAGAAATGGTGTTATTGAATTGGCTAGACTGGTGGATCGCTAGTGAAGCAAGAAAAAGGCAGAAAAGAAGGTAAAAACGCTAATTTTAGGTCCTCAAGCCCAGCAAAGAGCAGAAATGCCAATCTGCAGAAGAGCAACAAAAACGTTCCGTCAAAAAATTTGGTAGGTAGAAACTAGGAAGCCCGCATATTGCGTACACCTTCTCCGATGTCTTAGGAGTGTTGAAAATATCGTAGGTAAAGCTATAGGAAAAAAACTAATGGTTTCTCCCACGGGTGTGCTATTGAATTAATAACAATTCGATTGACGTATTCCGGTTCTAGGGAGGGCCCCTGAGAAAATGGTAAACCCTTTTCACTTAGAAGGACACGATCCAGATGTAGCCCACCCCTCGCCTTTACCGTCACCCTCTTCACGCTCCCTTATCCCTTCTATTGTTCTCGAAATACTTTTACTGCGTATGGCTACCTTGTGTATGTTTTATAGGCTACCTGGAGGGAGAGGACGGGAGACCGAAGGACCGCGGAGCGTGGGAACGGCTATGAAAAGGTACCGAATATGGGAAGGGACCTACGAAAGGCACGCTTATCTCGCGTGGCTCATATTCTTCGGCTACTTTCTTTTCATCGCCACCCCCTTTCTTTGGGGAAGGTAAACAAAAGACTTCATGCTATGTTTCCGCCAAACAACGAAAGCCACAATAGCCAAATCTCACATTTTCAGAATTTTTTCCCCTTTTTTTTTCGTAGACCCAGTCTGGAGCAAGTCCGAAGATCCATTGGTTATCTCGATCCTTCGCAGCGGGAGTCATAGAATTTGACCACCTCCCCACGAAGGCAATTTTTTTACAAAACAAACGAAGTCATTTTTTTAAATCCCAAACCGTTTGTTGAAAATAACGGAGAATTTTCAGGACACGGAAGTACCTAAAAAAGACCCGACTTCTTTAAAAGCATGTGATTTACCTTAACTGTTCAAAGAAAGGGAAAAGAACGGAAGTCGACCCTGTGGGAAAGTTATGAATGAGACGAGAGTGTAAGCAAGGGCTTGTAAACCACCTGATGCTCCTCCACCGGATGGCTCCCACAATTAAATTCTTGATAGCTACTCGAGCGTAAGAATATTGTTTACTCACACACTTTCCGAATATTATAAAACGTCTAAAGAATTAACATAAAGTCATTTTAGTGCTATAAACACTGACCTAGATTTTGAACGAATAATGGAGTTATTGTAATCGCTGGTTATTTTTTAGAACGGTTTCTAAAGAAAAAACTTCTTTAAGGAAGTTAAAATTTAGTCATGAAATCGTACAGCTTTACTTTAATTGTAGGCATTGGCAAAGTTTGTAGAATATTGTCTTCTACATTCAAAAATTTCTTCTAGAAACCTTGGGCTTTGGTCGAAATTCGTTTACCGAAAATGGCAACATCAGTGTTATTCTTGAAACTTTTTAAAGAAGTTATTGTGATGCCCTCCAGGTCGGGTTTTTGAGGAGGGGTCTTCCAGACCCCGGAGGGTCAATTCGAATATTGATCTTTACCGATCTCAACTTTGTCTGTGGGTCCGACCGGCCGTAGCAATTTTTTCCGGAGCACTTTACGGCCACAGTTTTCATCCGATTTTCACCTAATTTTCACACAAATTTCTTTAGCCGGTGAAGAAGAATGTAACGAGGGCGATTTTTGAATTTCGTAAAAATGGCGGAGATATATCTGTTTGAAATTTTAAAAAATTCGCTGCGGCCGAACCGTTAATCCGATTTTCACCAAATTTTCACCAATTACTCCTTATATTTTTAAGAATTTTGGATGTAAAAAAATTGCCACTTTTTAATTATTATTTTTTTTAGTAGGGAGAAATTTCATACTTCTACCCATTACGAGAGGCACATCCGTAGGCCAAAGAGCCCATTATTTCTACCTTGACACTTAAAAAATTTTTCGAAAAAAAGAACTTAGAACATTTTTCAAAAAAAACCGCAAATTTAAAAAAAACCGGAAAATTAAAAAAAATGGAAAATTTGTTGACAAAAAAAACTTGGAAAATTTTTCGAAAAAAAAAAAACAAAAAAACTTCCTCCTCCGTTGTACTTCCCTCTTTGTTATACTACCCCTGACTTATACTCCACCCTCTGTTGTATTTCCCCTCCCATATACTTCCCCCTCCTTGTACCTCCCCTCCATTATACTTCCCCCTCCTATATAGTTACTTCTCTTTAAGGAAGTTTTCGTTGGAAGCTCTTCAAACAAGTACTGTTTTTACTTTTCTGAAAAAATAGTAAATTTAACCAGTGATTCGTGCATTTTTATAATTCCAGACGTAAATGACCGGAAGTTACGGTTACAAAAATCTTGTTCACAGCAAAAACAGATGCTGTCCGGAACTCAGTTCCCATGACTGCACATACTACGGATCTCCCTACGTATGTTCACCGATGCCATATGGCTTTGCCCAGTTGCCATTAATTAATTTTTCTTTAATTCTTTTAAATTTAAAAATAAATTCGTATGGACAAGGTCGTGAGTCTAGACGTGTGTCATGGAAGTTGTAAGTCACGTGGAGAAGGTGGGGGTTTTCTTCGTTCTCGTGGCCTTATTGTTATGCGCACACTTAAAAAAAAAAAATATCGGCCCCAGGGGTGAGATATTCGAAGGGGAGGAAAGTAAAAGCGCTTTATTACAGGGGACCGTTATTTTCCTCTTCCTTAAATTTTTTTTCCCCTCCTTTTTTCTTAGGTAACGGACGTCAGGAGACAAATTGGGAAAAATCATGTAAATTTGATCGAGAAGATTCGCTATTTCCGGCCGATTGTTTTGTTGAATGGGTAAAAAAAAGAGAAGAGGAGGCACTTTTGTCCTTAGTCTCAGAGAGCCGGCGGTCTGTTCCCACGAGAACAGTGGGAAAGAAAACATGAGCGCCTAAGTCGAGATAAAACAGCTGACGGCCTCATCCTACTGAAAAGGATAACATTCAATAAAAGATAAGACCCGCTTAAAAAAATTCAAATATCGCAGTTCTGAATAACATATGTTTTAAATAATTCATCAGAATCTGCTGAGTATGAGAACTTGTTTTATTTCGAGGACTTCAATTTTTTTCCTTGATATTTTGTGCCCTACTTTGAAGAAGTTGCAGTCGCCAGACCCAGCTGGTGCAGCTTTTGAGCGTTGTTCTGCAGTTTTCTGCAGTTCTGAAATGCTGAAAATGAATTGAGGAGCTCCGGGTACGAAGGGCGAACTCAACATGGGACAAATTTTTTTTTTTCATTTTCAGATTCTAGACCTCTTGGTGAATACACCCATATAATTTTTATGTTGATTTCGCCCTTTTTTCCCCTTAGCAAAGCTCTAACTGCGATATCCGAGCGGGTACGAAGGGCGAACTCCACATCCTAGTCCACAACCCCCACTCCTTTTCCCATTCCAGGGCATGACTTTTCTGTTGAGTTCGCCCGTAACATAAAACTGTAAAATGCGAATATCTCGAAACTACGTTTTGTTGAGTTCGCCCTTCGTACCCGGAGAGCCTCAATTAAACCAGGCTTTTAAAGCTAAACATTCTAGCTCTTTGTGAGAGAAGTACTCAGCTAATTTTATAAGACTGTAATGGAGAAAATGAAAGGAGTTGGGGCTTAAATTTGTGTTCATTGTGGGAGTAATAATGCCACGATTGAGTCCATTCAAGGCTTATTTTGAAGGTGCTGTCTGTAAATTTTTTGGCAATCGGGTATTGTGGCTGAAGCAGCGGAAGTTGTTGCAAATCTTAGGCTACTTAATATACAGTGTTTTGTAGGAGTTTTGCAAAGAGCAGACTATGATGAAATTATAGACAATCGGGAAATGAGTAGTTCTTAGGTAAAAAGAAACCGGTTTAATATGATACGTAAAAGAAGTAGGTATCATGTTTTAACACATTTTTTTGCATTGCTCAATAAGGGCGGAAACTAGGCGAAGAAGAAAAAAATCTAGAAGATAGGTAAAGAAAACACTTTTTTATCTATTTCTCCCCACAATCGTTTTCGGAAAAAGCCGTATGTGAGGGCGAAGAGGCGAATCGGTGGTCGGTGTAATTAGGAGAAGCCTGTTGCTCGTGAGAACTTTACGTTCCCCCAGGTGGGGTTCCCACGCGGAGATGGCTTGAGGGCTTCGGATCCCTTCGGGCCGCCTCGGCGGTGGGGATGAAACCCCGTACTCTTTTTGACAATTCCCTCGAGTCGCTAAGGGAAATTATAATTGAAGTTCGAAAGGTGAGAGAAGGACCGCGGCTCAGACGTGAAGTGATCGCCGGTCCAGTGACATGCATCTCGCCATGGCATCATATCAAAGCAACCCCTATGGATTATCAAAAGCTGACATTAGAAAGGTAAGTAAAATTTTTTTTTGCATATAATTCAAATTTTTGAAAATTACCAAAAATTGACTTTTTTTTACTTCAAAATTTAAAACTTTTATTTCTGCTCAAATTTTAACATTTTATCGAATATTAAAAATTTCACTTTTAACTTTGCTTACTGGATCCAATGTCTTCTTGACAATCCTTCCCTTTCAATTTTTTTTTATTTTTTTTTTTTAAAGCAAAATTTAATTTATTTCAGAGCAATAAGCCAATTATGGAAAAAAGAAGAAGGGCGAGGATAAATCATTGCTTGAATGAATTAAAAACTCTTATTTTGGATGCCATGAAAAAAGACGTAAGTATCTCATAAAATAATTTGCACTTTAAATAAATAGCGGAAGAACAATGAATATTGCAAGTCAAAACATGCTTGGTGGCCTAATGGTTCGTTTAGGTTTAGCCTGGCGAGCTTTTTTATATTTTCCTCTTGCACTGAATTTTGCAAGTCAAAACATGTCGGGAGTCTGGTGTGGTCTTTTTTTTTCTCCTCTTTTTCTTTTTCTTCTTCTTTTTTTTTCTTTCCTCCTTTTTCTCTCTTGGAATTTTCCTATTGGAGCTTGAACTAAAAATTTTGCAAGTCAAAACATGTAGGGAGTCTAGCCTAATACGTGTGCATATCCCGTGGCTTTAGTCTGGCTTGTATTTTTGGAATTTTCATTAAAATTTTATCTGCAATTTAAGCCTTAACGTGTGACTAATTTTTGTTTTATTTTTCTAGCCTGCGCGTCATTCTAAACTGGAAAAAGCCGACATTTTAGAGATGACAGTGAAACATTTACAAGATATACAGAGGGAGCAAATGAGAAGTGCAGTTTCTGCCGATCCTTCAGTCATAACGAAATTCCACAGTGGATTTTCGGAATGCGCTACAGAAGTCGGACGGTATGTTTCTCGACTGGAAGGCGTCGATGATGGTGTCAAACGGCGACTTCTTGGTCATCTGACAGGCTGCGTTTCTGGATTAAGCCAAGTCCTTCCTTTGGCGACTTCACAGCCAAGCCCTGAAGACGTCAACAACAACAGCAACGCAACCGCTCAACGTCTCCTAAGCGGACTTCAGCTTATCCCTAGCAGACTTCCATCCGGCGAACTTGCCATTTTGCTCCCCGGAATACCCGAGCATCGCTCCGCCTTTAAAGCTGTCTCAAAAACCCCTCCTCCGCTAAGTCCGGCACTTTCAACAGATTCTATCGACTCGGACCATGTCACATCAACATCTCCAGACCTTCCCAAACCTTTAGATCTTGTTCAAGATCCTCCCGCATCCACTAGCTCTGACATGTGGAGGCCTTGGTGATTTATGTTTTTTGTTAAAAATCTTTCTTGAGTTAAAATTACTTGTTATTTAACTTTTTTTTCTTGTTCTGTTTTAACTTTTTCTTGTTGTAAATGATCTCTTCTCATTAGTTTTTCCCAGTTTTCCCCCCTAACGTTAAGTTTCCTTGTTGTGTATAAAATTGTATTTAAATATGTCATTATTCTTACCTATTACTTTATAAAACCAAATATTTTTAGAGTTCGTATATTTTCATTTCCTAATTCCAGCCTTTTTAAGGATTACAGTTCTGTTTTGAAAGTCTAAAAGTTTTATCAAGACATGAAGGTAAGTTTCAGTGCATTCAAAAATCATAGTAGAGAGTACTCTTATTGCCTTAAATGTTATTTCTAAATGAATAGCTCGTTGGAAAAAGTTGCATCTAGCAAAAATCTATTTTACGGGCGAGTAAATATTGTCCAAAAAGCGATTGAAACGGAAACTGGCAAACTAAAGAGCAACATGTTTTTCCAGCAAATCAAAGCACGATTGGCCCCACTTCTTTGCATTTTAGGCTATCTAGCGGTTTGAAAATTAACTACTTTATCAAGGAAGGTAGATTGAAGGTTTATCCATCATAAACTGACCATCCAAAAATTGACATTCAACGTTTTACCTCAATTATAGGAACATAGTTTTTTAAAGCTTTCAGATTGGTAAGGAAAGATTAAAATAGAGGGCAATAAGTTAAATGGAGAAATACGAAAACGTAATTTTATTATCACAATAAGGTGAAACCAGAGTATATGATTTTTAAAGATAACCATTCAAAGCCTTTTTTTACTAAACAGGCTATTTTAAAGACATCTAAAACGGATATACTGGAAGCTATTACATACATCTAAACACTTTACATTATGTTTATACATAACAGCAGGAACTGGAACCAAAAAATTAATTATTTTGGCACAATACACCAAAATTTCAAATAAAAAAAATGTCTTTCCTTTAAGAAATTAATCAAAATTAAAAAAACAAACAAACTTTATAATCCTGCTGAAGTTGTGTAGAAAGGGTGATCGGAAAGGGCGAAAATAAATATTTTTTTCGAATTTTAGTAAAGCGACTCTGAATTGGTTGATCTTGGTTTCTTGATTTTCTCAAGGTTTTTGGTCACGATGTCGTGAAGGGTCGAGTATCTGTTTCGAACTTCGCACATAATTAGCCACATGCTTAAGTACTCCTTTTCATCAAGTTCTTTTACTGCTTGTCTATAATCCTGTACATGCGGGTATTTAGCCACCTAAAAAGAAAGAATTAATGTCTTTTATTTTTGTATTTTGAATGTTACCTTTGAAATGACTTTGGCCCGAGAGCAGAAATATCTTGAGATTTGATCAAAGAAAGCGGCCGCTTCGGATTCGACAGATTGAATCTCGGCGAGAGTCTCCTCCTGGACTGAAACTCCGAAATTGTTTCCGTCCTCTATTTTCGGAATCATAAATGAAATCCACATCTTGAGCTAGAAAAAAAAAAACAAAAAGGTTTATTAAATTTTTAATAACGGTAAATAAACTAGGCTTATAAGTCAGTCGTAACTTTTGCAAGAAATACCAGAGTGAGACATTTTCAAGATCACATAAAAATCGTGGTCGTGAAGTATGCCTGTCCAAAAAATGCGACAGACAAACTCATGACAAGGGATGGGCGATATATATCGATACATTTGTGCCGATATATCGGTCTTTTGATATATATCGGTTTTTTTTTATACCTTCATATCGGATGTTTTTTTAATACCTATGACTGTTCATTTTACGTCAATTTAGGTCAAAAACACTACTTTATTTTGAATATACAGTAGACTCCCGATTATCCGCGGTAATGGCTGGCACGGCCACCGCGGATAAGCCAATTTCGCGGATAATCCGCAAATGCAAGGGTCAACTCAAAAATAAGTTAAAAAGGTTTATTTACAATACAATGCAGGTTATGTACGAAGGTTTTCGGAACTGCCGGAAGAGGAAAAAGAAGTGGGGAAGGAGTTAGAGGTGTGGGGATTCTTAGAATTCTAATTCATACGCCTCCTAACATCTAACTTTTCAAATGATAAAAATTAAAAAAAAAATACCCAATAAGACAAAAAAAGACCGCGGATAATCGAGAGTCTACTGTAAATGTATATTTTGAATGTTAGCGTATAAATTATGCATGAACGCAAATTTTAATACATAGTCGCATGCGAAATTTTTGACCAAAAATCGCCATTTTTAAGGCATTTTTCAAAGTTTTTGTCTAAGAAACAACCGTTTAACTGATTTTTTTTTTTTTTTTTTTTTTTACGGTGTTCTGGTCAAGAAAAACTTATTATGGAATTTTTCATCAAAAAACACCCATTTTACCAGATTTTTGGTATTTTTTCCCCATATTTTCACCACGGCTCCAGAGAACTTCCAGTTTTTCTAGTTTTTTGGGCGAAAATCGTCGGAATTATTAGGGTTTGCATAATATAATGGCATATTTCGTCAATTTTTAGGGTATTAAAATCCAATAATAATGAAGGCGGGGCGGGGCGTTCCTAGATTATACTTTTTCTCCTATATATCGATATTTTTCTTCCGATATATCATTGCCGCTGATATATGGGTTCCGATATATCGGTGCCACCTATACATATATGGGTTCCGATATATCGGTGCCACCTATACGTATATGGGTCCCGATATATCGGTGCCACCTATACATATATGGGTTCCGATATATTGGTGCCACCTATACATATATGGGTTCCGATATATCGGTGCCACCGATATATGGTTTCCGATATATTGGTGCCACCGATATATGGGTTCCGATATATCGGTGCCACTAATACATGGGATCCGATATATCGACATTTTTCTTCCGATATATCGGTGCCACTGATATATGGGTTCTGATATATCAGTGCCACCAATATATGGGTTCCGATATATCGGTGCCACCAATATATGGGTTCCGATATATCGGTGCCAAATCAATACCTCGTAAGTCGAAATTTCACGATTTTTCGATTTTGGTACCAAAAGTTACGTCACAATTACGTCGACGTTTCTATCTGATAACAATGGCTTTGTTCGACCTCTATAAAAAGTTATAACCACAAGTTCGAACCCACGTATCTAAAACAGTTGAGTACGTAATTGTGACGTAACTTTTGGTACCAAAATCGAAAAATCGTGAAATTTCGACTTACAAGGTATTGATTTGACACCGACAATATGGGTTCCGATATATCGATTCCACCAATATTATGGGTTCCGATATATCGGAAACCAATATTATGGGTTCCGATATAACGGTGCCACCAATATATGGGTTCAGATATATCGGCACCGATATATCAATATAATTTTATATATCGCCCATCCCTACTCATGACCACAAATCAGTTATTCTACGAGAAATTCTAGGAATAGATATTTACCAAGTTAGCATCCTCAACAAGTTGTTTAATGTGCGGCTTGACAGTCTTTATGAGGTTCAAAAGGACCTGATTACAAGGTACAGGCCCGCTCTCGATCAACATAACTTTAGTACCCTCAACGCAGTTGCCGTCGGTTTTCATCTTTTTGGTAGCCGGTTCACCATCGTCGTTACAGCTAAAAAAGAACAATTGAATATCTTGTTACGATAAAAGAATTATTACTTGTTGAAAGTCACAGGTTCAGGTATCGGAATATTGATCGATTGATGTACGGTCCCCAAATCTTTGACGTTCAACTGCGAAGATTCAAGGATGTCGTTGAGTTCGACGATCTTTTCGGGAAATCCTTTCAAAATCAATTTCTCCGCTTTGGATATCAAGCTGTTCTTAAATTGCTGCACCTGAAAAAAGGATCAGTATTTGTAAGACTATTTGCAACTTTAGGCATGATAAAAGAAGAGCCCACCAAATCGGACAATTTTGAGCCCGCAGGTTTACAAACCTAAGCAAGCATTTCCCACATGCATGAAGATCTTTCCAAACAGTAAATACATCATAAATGGAGGCTCCAATCTTCAAGCTAGTGGGTTCAATGCTTTAGAGTATCAGCATACTAATGATAGTCTTTCCTTGGTATGAGCAAACCCAATTCGCTATCTATTATGGAGAGCTGGAGGAACCCAACCTGCCCTCTCAAGAAGGCATCGTGCTTTTAAACTCCATGAGGAACAAACTCAAGCACAAAAAAACACCTTGAACTCAAATTTCGACAACATATCATTTAGAAAACTTTAAAAAAACCAACAGAAAAAGGCCGAAAACAACAAAAAGCGAACCGGCAAGGACGAAGTCTACTTACTTTATCGGCAGCCGAAGCCATGTTTTCGCTAAGAATTCAAATGAAGCTAGCAAAAAAGAATAACAAAATAATGAAGAAGAACCTTAAGAACGTTTTCCTATAAGTTAAAACTCGTTCATTTAGGCCTAAGAAGTACGGAAATAATGAAATGAGAATATGGGAAAATGCGTGAGGGGACAAAAGGGTTATCACTTGTTTCACTTTTAGGTTTCTCGACCACGCGGGGAGCGCACTCCGTTTCCGGAAATCTCCACTGAACTCTTGACTTCAACAACCTTTATTTATTTAAATTATTTTTTATTTTACGTTTTAATTAGTAATAAAACAATAAAATCTAATTAATAAGCAGTAGATTTAAAATAAAACCATAATATTTAAGAAATAGCCTTCCTAATTTTTGCCGCCAATTTTCAAATAGTTTATGTAGTCATTTTATGGGCTTTCAGACTAAAAAAGAACAAGTTTGATATTTTTAGATATGGAAATTTTATTCAGCTTTTACTAGCTATTTTAACTTGAAAATTCTGCATCAATGAGCTAACATTTTTATACTTTCGAAAAGATGGTTTTTTGGAGCGATTCTTTTAGTTCCCGAAGAGTAACAATAATTGGTGATCTTTGCCGACTAGTCGTCTATGGTGCCGTCCGGCCGTAAGATCACTTTTTGCTACAATACTTCACTGCCATTTTCATTTTTCATGGAATCTTCCTTTGTTAGTTAGCTTGAAATTGTTAAAATTCGAGCAAATCTGTCGATCTGAAGTTATGCGCAACTGCCAATCTTCACTAAATAATTGATGGGAAAAATTCGGAGTCTGCAGCACAGAGAAAGGGGGTTCTTGTCCGTTTCATGTGGCCTAAATAAAATTTATAAATTTTATAATTTATATGATTATTTGAAAAAAAAAAGTTATAGGTACCTAGTTACTCCAGTAGAATATATATTTTTTTAAATTTAACTTAAATAATAGGTACAGTTAACAATGAATAAGAGCCCTTCTTCTATTCGTTATGCTATATTCTTTTTAATAGGAAACTTTTCTAAGTAAATTTTGGACTTAGTTCCTAAGAAATGCGGAGAAGATGAAAGGGAAATGGAATCGGTTTAAAACAAAACCCAGGGATATTCCTTTGGCGCGGTAGCTACGATAGCATTGATCTCTACCGGTGGCCGGCGCGGGATCGAAATGTAGCGGGCGAAGGCGGGAAGGCTGGAGGGGGGTCAAAGGGGGTTGAAGCCTCCGGGGGTGGCGAACGAAACCGAAGGGAGCAGCAGTGTTCCCCGTGAGTTCACACAGAAAACAACAAACGCCAATCTCGTTTAGCCCAACGCTAAAATTTTAAGGCCAAAAACGTCTTTTCTTAACATTCATTCAACTTTTACGATGGTCTTATTCAACTTTCTGCAATCCCCGACTTGTCTGGTCTTCTGAACTCGAAGAATTCTCAAAGGGTGAGTTGTTACCTCAATTACTGTTATCAACAATTTTGTTTACGTCTCTACTATAGTTACGCTTTAGTTTTATTTCTCAACTATCCTTCATTTATGATAAATCATTCAGCCATATCAATCTTTTCTACTTTTATGCTCGCCCTAAAGACCCAAAAGTTAAAATAGTTTGTGGCGATTTCTACCCTGATTGTAATTTAGCGTGTTTTGTCATGAATAACAAACAGAAATATTTAATTGAGAAATTTGAATGTTTGAATAAAATATTTCTTGAGATTTTCTGCATCACTGGGTACCTTAAGAATTAATTCGTAAATAAAATACGCTTTTAAGTAAAATCTGAGGGAATCCCCTCGAGTAAAATAACCCGATAATTATGGAATAAAAGTTAAAATTTAATTAAAATATAATCATTTTAATTTTATGATTAATAACCAAGTTTAAAAATGCAGTAGATTAAACATTTATTTGTATTGGGATGAGGTTGTCTATTGTGCCGGCCGTCCGTGGTTATCATGATGTCGCTTTCAATGTCATGGGATTGTGGCGAAAGCCCCCATGCTGGGCCCCCATTTCCTTACAACTCGAGGCTATGTAAGAGGTCATAAAGAAGAAACCGTTTTTTTAAAATTTGTATTCTGATGTCTGATAAAGTAGGTATTTTTAGATCGCACTTGACTCTAATAACTCCTAAATTAAGGTTGCGGGTTCTGTTTTTGTTTTACCTCGTCGAGGTCGCTCTATGTAATTTTCGGACGCGTCAACTAATAATCAGATACGGTATAAGGGTTTCTTGACTCGGCGGAAGTCGGTTATCATGTAATTGAAGAGGGAGATCTGTTGCCTCCTTCAATGCCAAACTACACCCATAAAGAATAAGATCCTCGGGATATTTTTCACTTGCAAAAACTGATGTTATTAGCTTTGAAACTTTAGGAGCATGCGCAGAAGGATTTGACGTCATATTTGACGTCCTTCAAATTGTTTGTCCGTCGAATAGGAAGTCATCTGACGTCAAATATGACGCGCAAATCCTTCTGCGCATGCTCTAGGAGTTTCAAACCACTTTCAAATTACGGTTGGAACAAAGCTATTATCTCGACAAAACTATTGTTCATATCAATCATATCTATTTCGTCGGGAAAGTGAAAAAGTTAGGGTTAAAAAGATGCACGGAATGCAAAAGGAAATGCTTTTTTTTTTACTTCGGAATGCCTGCATAAAAGGGTCTAAAAATCTACAAAAAAGAAGAAAAAAATCCTCAGAAGGGTTGAAGAATGGAGAAAAGCCCTAAATAAAATTTTGTTGAGAGGGGTATCCCTCCGGCAGACGGTCCATTATTTCTACCTTAAAAAAAAAAATAAAATAAAAAAAAAAGGTTTTTTTTGGTTGTTAAAACAGAACAACCACCTCACTTATTGGTTTTTCATTTTTATGACAGATTTGCTGCCATGGCATTACTTTAAATTTACGATTTTAATGTTTATTGCGTCCGTATTCCGCAAGATTGTTGATTTTCCTATCAAATAATAGTTGAGTGGCTCTATCTCTTGGTGGCGGCGGTGAGCTTTAGGGAGACGGTTTGTATCCAGCTTCCCGCTGTATCCACTATAGCTCTCGGAGATATGTTCACAGTGAAAAGATAGAAATGATTGTGATATAGGAAATAGCTCACCTGACGAGGCTTTTTAAGCCGAAACGCGTCGTGAGATACCCGTTATCACAGTCATTTCTTCCTCTATTATTGGTTTATTATTTGATAAAAAAAACAATCTTGCGGAATACGGACGCAATAAACATTAAAATCGTAAAAATATAAAAAAAAAAAGAAAAAAACTAAATTTTGCGGAAAAAAACTATAAAACTCGGATAATGAGTAAAAAAAATTAATTATACTTCCCCTCCTTAACTTTCCCCTCCTTTATACTTCCCCCTCCTATATTTTCCCTTTTCTTTAAGATAGTTCCCGTCGGGGGTAGCTCCAGACTTGTACTTTAAGTATGTAAAATAGTTCAAAATAATATAATATGAAGTCTTTGTAAAGAGGTTTTTCCGTTAACAAAAGGCATTGTGAGCTCAACTTTGAGAACTCTGCAAAAAGTCAAATAAATGTCGTTCAGGAATTCTAAGTGGAAATTGAATTTTCTATAACTTTCATTTTGTTTGTCCGAAATGCAGTTTTCGAGAAAAATATTATTTTATAAGCGAATTTTCGTTCTAATGTTCAGCTTTCCCAAATAGGTTTCAAAAGGAAGTAAAACTTAATTTTTCCAAACGACACTGACGTAATGGGACACTTTCTCCCGACCTAATCGCTGAAAAATGTTTACTCAGAAGTCATGAAATTCATGGCTGTCAGAAATGCATTTCCAACTTGATTTATTGGTTGGAGCTCACGATTTTTAAGAAGCGTCTGGTCGATAAGCGTAATAAATAATTCCCTCCTAGATCCTTTACTAGGAAGAGCTTCAAGAGGCGTATCGCTAATTTTTTGCCCTTTTCTTCCCGTTGTTTTAAGACTATAATATTCACAAACCCCTCCCCCTTTAAAAACGAGACTAGAAGAACACTTGAAAAACTTTCGAGTGCGCCTTATGTTTCAAGTTTGCTTGTATTAAAAAGAGTTTTACTTTTCGACGAAAGAAAGGAACTTTTAGAACGTAATGAGAAAACAATGTTTCCCATCTTGTTTAACAAAATTCTTAAAAGGGATATACTGGGTGTAGAAGGGCAATTTCAAAAGGTGTCACACGTTATACGAGTTGTGAAAACTTCTGTAATTTCAGCCCGAAATCCTTCCCGAATACTAAGTGCACGACTCATTTCAACTTTTTTTCCCTCCCCTCAATTTTAAGTCTATTTCAGCCAGGAAATTAAAAAATCAACGAAAATTTTCGGAATTTTAAATCCGGTTTTTCGGATAAAACTCATTATTTTTAAGTAATTAAACTGCGGGGGAAAAAAAAATTCAAGAGGTCGTAATAATAAAAGGGTTGAAAGTCAAGAGGGAAGTTAATTGGAAGTAACTGTTCACCCAAGTGTCCTGTAATAACTTCTTATTTCCCTCCAAAAACCATTGTAATTTCGAACTTTTTCAACTTGTTGAAGAAATTTTTGTTTTGAAACCTGACTTGCCAAGTTTTTTTGAGAGTATCTTTGAAAATCGTAATAAAAAAAGTTCTTTTTCTTCTTTTCAAGTGGGAGAAAACGAAATAAGATCATTTTTAGATTTGGATTTACTCTTCCACGTCTAGGACACTTTACTATGAACATAAAAGCTTCATTTTGAACATCGAAAAATACATTTTAGCCTATTGGACCATATATTAGGTGTACAAAATGAAACTCAGCCACAGGGTAAATTTGAATTTTGTAGATTTTAGCCGAGTTTCATTTTGTACACCTAGTAGTTCATTTTTTTTTCAAAATTTGAACATTTTAGGCGTTAAAGTCCATCAAAAGTTGACCTTCTCCGCGTAAGAAGGTTATTGAAGTATAACCATTAAGAAGGTTAATTTTTAAAGGCTTGTATATCGTAAACCGTTACAGATATTGAAAAAATGCACTAAATAAAATCTGTTGGAAATTTAATTCTCTTTAATTTTATTCTATTCATTTTTTCTCTAGGACGCACTGTTTTCAAGATACATTTATTTTTTAAAAAAATTATTTTCCGAAAATGGTGCATCCTAGAAAAAAATAATTAAGTGCAAATTTATCGAGAATTAAATTTCCTACAAGTTTTATTTATTAGGTGAACAAAATGAGACTCAGCCACAGGGTAAATTTGAATTTTGTAGATTTTAGCCGAGTTTCATTTTGTACACATAGTATTACGGAAAAATTAAATTTATTGCCTTATTTTTTATATTTTCTAAAAAAAGGACACGTTTTACGGACGTTTGCCCGATGATAACAAAACACTATATTGTATTTTGCGCACTCGAAGGGGCGTTTTTGTCTGAAAAAATTTCCCTTGAGAGTAATATTTTATGTACTGCATACTAGATTTCGCAAAAGAAAGTTATTGTGATTCCCTCGATTGATGGTGAAATCTTCATTCCCCTTGGGGTCAAAATGACTTATGATGACACCGTCGAACGGTGTTTTGTGAAAACATAATTTTTCAATAAAGATAAACTGAAAGACCCATTTCTGCCCGTTGAGGGTATAACAATAAATTTTCTTTGAAAAGGTTTAAAAAACGATAGGAGGATTTTAAATTGAGAAAATGACCTGAATCACCTTTTAAGTTTCTCAAAGAGAAGTTATTGTATTACCCTCCGTGTTCTTTTAAACTAGATTATGTGGTTTAGAGACCCCCATCTTCACCGCCGCAAAATTTGCAACTTACATTTCTAAAAAGGCCCTTTTAGCTTTATTCTTCTACCCTTTCTTAAAACAGGTTAAAAGAGATCATTTTTTTTTCTAGTCAAAGGATAATTTTGTAAATAGGATACTGTCATTTTAAAGTTAATTTTGTCAGATTTAGCCACATTTTCGCCCTTTCTCGATAACTAACAAAAAACAAACTTTAGGTTTTATCAATTAAAAATTTTCGAAAAAAAAAATCCTAAAATTTTTATTTTCTATCTTGATATTTTGTTCCGTGCTTAAGGATAAAAGTTGGGGGCACACATCTCATCCGAACTTAACATTAAATGAGGCGCTCCGGGTACGAAGGGCGAACTCAGCGTCGGACAAATTTTTTTTTTTTCATTTTCAGATTCTAGACCTCTTGGTGAATACACCCACGTAATTTTTATGTTGAGTTCGCCCTTTTTTGCCCTTTTTTCCCCCATTAAATACGTAAAAACCGATATGCGGCAAAGCTCTAACTGCGATATCCGAGCGGTTACAAAGGGCGAACTCCACATCCTAGTCCACAACCCCCACTCCTTTTCCCATTCTAGGGCATGACTTTTCTTTTGAGTTCGCCCGTAACATAAAACTTTAAAATGCGAATATCTCGAAACTACGTTTTGTTGAGTTCGCCCTTCGTACCCGGAGTGCCTCAAATGTAATGTAAAAAAACTGCTGCGTCGGAGAAATGCGGCAGCGTTCCACCCCAGCAAGTCACGGTCGGTTTGTTTGTTTATTTTTGCGAGGATCAGCTCGTTTTGTGACACAAGGGGGTTAATTTTTTTCCTCTCGTGAGGATGTGCTCGTTTTATGACAAAAGGGGGTTAATTTTTTCCTCTCGCGAGGATTTGCTCACCCTGTAGGCTGTTGTGATGGATGATGAGCTCAGTACGCTCAAAAGGAGTTAAAAATTGGCTAGCGTGCGTCGAATTTCTCCAACGCAGCAATTTTGTACGTTAGTTTTAGGACGAGAATACTTTCGGATGAGAATACATTTAATTTAATTTTACACATATTTTTAGGACGAGAATACTTTAGGATGAGAATACTTTCGGACGAGATGTAGGCACTCATAAAAGTTTATTAAATTGCCCTACTTTTTTACCTTCTCAAATATTTCCTTGTTTTCGATAGTAGGGTCGGAAAATTAAATTGCGCTACTTAGCTTTTTTTTTGTGCTTTTGGCGGTCTATTTGTATTTTCTCTCAATATCGCTTTTATTTTTGAGTGAATCGATTTTTGTGAGATAAATAAGATTATTTAAGTGCCTTATAAATATTAGATGTTTACTTTTATTTAGTTTGAACTGGAATATCGATTAAACAATTTATTTTGGACTATCCCTTACACCCCCGTACAAGCGAGACCTCTTTTAATTAAATTTGATTAGCATATTTGTTTCTGTTTTACTAGAAAGCCAATTAAGTTGATTTGATTTTTAAATTAAGTTTGCTTAATTAAAAAGTTTATTTTGTCGCCAAACGTTGATTTGGGTCCTTTTTTCCCCAACGCTCCTCTCTTTGAAAATAGGGTCGAAGGGTTGAGGGAAGACGGTTGAAAATCAAATTAGGATCGGTAAAAAGTAAAAAAATAGATTCTGAAAGGAAAAAAAAATTTTGTTTTCGAACTTCATACAAAGGATAATTGAATTTTCAACTCAGGGCGGAGTTGTCCAAACAATTTCATTATTTCGCAGTTTTTATTGGACTCAATATTTGACGTAATTAATTAGAAGTTTTCATTATAAGAATTTTTGTAAGGAAGTTAGACTTCACTCACCCAACGATCGATGTAATTTTATAAATACTTGATCACCCCATTAGGCCATAGATGTGACACTTTACAAATAAAATATCAATAAAATAAACTGAAGAATATTGTCTTTATTGATTTTTTATAAAAGAAGTTTACTTTTGAAAATTATAAAAAAGGCCTTTTAAGGGTATTTTTCTTTGACGGTTACCGCGAGTTAAGCTGCTTTTAAAATGAGCCTATAATGGACTCAATTCTCAATGGTTTGGTTTTTTGTTTGCAAATATCCTTTTCTTAAGATAAAATTAAAAAGTCTTAGTTTTTGAGGAAATATTGCCAAAATTAGTGTAGGCGAGGAAATTTGTGTTGATATAATTTTTGTTTATGAGTTTCAACTTGTTTAAACTCGAAGAAAATTACTCAAGAAGAGATAAAAATGAGAGAGGAACACTCCAGTCCCCCTCCTAGGGGGATGATAAACAAAACCGCCGGATGTTTTATTAAATCTACATTGATGGGATCCCCTGAGGTGGTGGAGGAGGGCGAAAAAGGAAAAAAAAGAGGCGGGAGTACTCTAGGGAGTACTCTAGAGCGCGAGGGGGGCCCTCTAGGGAAATAATAAAGGGCCACGGTCCTCCCGGCCGCGAGGTGGGGATTGTCGAGATTCTATAAAGTTTAACTAAGTTCGCCGACATAGGAAGGGAAGATTGCAAAAGTTGGTAAACCTGATGACCTCAGGAGCCCATCTTTCGTAACAAACCCTTTAAAAAGTTCTTTCAGCGAATTTCCAAAAGAAGTACCAACTTCAATATTTTTGAATCGCCATACGCTCGGGTTTTCTTTTCGGGAAAATGGACGGAAAAAGTTGTGGGAAACCTGTTTTTCCATCGGCATCTGCAACTTTTGGGTTTTTCCATCGTGTCTAGCCAGAATTTAAAATAAAATTATTTTTATTTTCATTTTAATTTTTGAATTTTTCTCGTTTTGTGTTGCTCGAGTCACTCTTCGGCTCAAGTTATTTTGAGCGACTTAATTATATTTGACAAAAATGTTTTATGAAAAAAGGAAGTTCGTAGAATACGTTTTGTTCAGAATTTCTTTCATTTTAATGTCTGAATTCCAGTAAATAGATTCTTAATTAAAATTTTTAATCTGTTATGAACAAAAGTACTTTAAATTTTGATATTAAAAGCTAGCGAGGGAGCGGGATGAAAAAACGGGATTTTCCGGTTTCGGCTTAGCCTCATCAGTTGGTCTGTTCTCTCTACTATTTTACTAGACCCTATTTTATGGGCACTGCAGGAAGGTTAAAACAGTTTGTGTGTTCTAAGCCCACGGAGAGGGAAGTATATGGGAGGGGAAGTATAACGGAGGGGGAAGTATAAGGGAACGAAAGTATAACGAACGGAGGGAAAGTATAAAGGAGGGGGAAGTATAAGGAAGGGGAAGTATAAGGGAGGGGGAAGTTTTTTATTTATTTATTTTTTTTTTTTTTCAAAAAATTTTTCGAGTTTTTTTTTTTTCGAACAATTTTCTAAGTTTTTTTTCGAAAAATTTTCCGGTTTTTTTCGAAAAATTTTCCGGTTTTTTCCCCAAAAATTTTCCGGTTTTTTTTTAATTTTTTTTTCTGAAAAATTTTCTAAGTTTTTTTTTTTGAAAAATTATCCGAGTTTTTTTTTCGAAAAATTATCCGGGTTTTAAATTTGACGAAGGTTGTTGTCTTTCCACTTTTTTTTTTTTTTTTTTTTTTTTTTTTTTTTTTTTTTTTTTTTTTTTTTTTTTTTTTTTTTTTTTTTTGATGTTGTGGAATATATATAAATTTGACGAATGTTGTTGTCTTTCCACTTTTCGAGTTTTTTTTTTTTCGAACAATTTTCTAAGTTTTTTTTCGAACAATTTTCCGGTTTTTTTCGAAAAATTTTCCGAGTTTTTCGAAAAAAAAACTCGAAAAGTGGAAAGACAACAACATTCGTCAAATTTATATATATTCCACAACATCAAAACCTTCAATTATCCGGGTTTTCTTTTTTAAATTTCCGCTTTTACCGTAAAGTTTCTGGTCCACTCTAGTTAGAACACCCTGTATCCACAAAAAACGTATTCAGCTCGAGATTTTCAAAATAGGAAGAAAAAAATGTGCAAATCATCGTTTGTAGGTTGGCAGTACTTGGTAGTTAAAGATTGAACTAGAAATATCGCCTCCCGAGCCGTAGCGCAATTGTTATTCCAAACTTCGTCAGGAATTTTAATAAAAGGAAGAAAAAGCTTGTTAGACTTTAATTGGATACGGGGAAAAAATAAAACAAAAAAAAAAACTTTCTACTTGCTGGGAGGTATATCTATTTTCAGGGATGAAGCTTCATTTGAGGACGGAGGCGTTAGGGGGTAACTTTCCTGGAAGAGAGTTTCGATGGAAAAGGGTGTGAGTGAGTATTTGGTGAAACCTTTAACGAGGGTAGCTTCTCCCCTTTTCCTCCACCGCCCGTCCTCACCCACCGTCTTTACTTGGGTGATCTTTTGGGTTGAACGCAACTCAAACCTCCCTTACATCCGATCCCCCAATCAAGTTAAAGTCAAGATGAGTAACAACTTCAGCAACAAGAGCTTAACGCCCTGACATTTTTTCTCTTAATTTTTACAAAAAACTTCTTTTCAATATCCATGAAATTGATATCTTAGCTTTTCGAACCAGGGAATTTTATGGTCGTTGCCCAGGCGATAACTTCCCTTGTGTATTCTATCCACAACCAAGTCCACCCGAGGGTATAAAAACTTTCCGACAACGAAAAAAGAGGAAAAAAAGGTTTATAGAGGGACCATCAAACTCTTTGGAATTCTCCTAGTTTCCTTTCTCTGAAAACGATCGTCACCTACAAGGAAATATCAGTTTATTTCTGAATAATATATTTTTTTTATCATTTGTTCTAGATTCGCCCTCGTTTATGATTCGCCTTCGCCGATAAGAATATCATGACGAGGTAAGTTTCATTTTATGTTTTCATTTGAGCTATTTTAACTTCCTTAAAGAAGTTTGTGATTGTGATACCCTCCACTTCGGGTTTTTGGGTAAGGGTCTTCCAGACCCCGGAGGGTCAATTCGAATATTGATCTTTACCGATCTCAACTTTGTATGTGGTTCCGGCCGTCCGGCCGTCCGTAGCATTTTTTTCCGGAACACTTTACGGCCAGTTTTCATACGATTTTCACAAAAATTTCTTTAGCCGGTGAAAAAGAATGCAACGAGGGCGATTTTTGAATTTCGAAAAAATGGCGGAGAGATATGGCTGTTTGAAATTTTAAAAAATTCGCTGCGGCCGAACCGTTGGTCCAATTTTCACCAAATTTTCACCAATTACTCCTTATATTTTTAAGAATTTTAGATGTAAAAAAATTACCACTTTTTAATTATTATTTTTTTTTAGTAGGGAGAAATTTCGTACTTCTACCCATTACGAGAGGCACATCCCTGGGCCAAAGAGCCCATTATTTCTACCTTGGCACTAAAAAAAGAACTTAAAATTTTTTCAAAAAAAAGGCGCAAAAAAAGGAAATCCCGGAAAATTTTTCGAAAAAAAAACGCAAAAAAAAAAAAAAACCCGGAAAATTTCTCGAAAAAAACTAGGACAATTTTTGGAAAAAAAAAAATAAATAAATAAAAACTTCCCCCTTCCTTATTCTTCCCCTCCTTTATACTTTCCCTCCCTTCGTTATACTGTCGTTCCCTTATACTTACGCCTCCGTTATACTTCCCCCTCCGTTATGCTTACCCCTCCGTTATACTTCCACCTCTGTTATACTTCCCCTCCCATATACTTCCCCTCCCATATACTTCCCCCTCTGTTTTACGTAACCTCTGTTGTACTTCCCCCTCCTATATACTTCCTCTTCCCATATACTTTCCCTCCTATATTGTTACTTCTCTTTAAGGAAGTTTTCGTTGGATGCTCTTCAAACCTGTACTTTGCTTTAATTTACTTTAAATAATAAAGACGGTTTTGCGGGGTTGCTGCTAGGAGAAAACCTGCTTGATATTTGAGCCTAAACGTAAAAATTTCCCATATCAAACTTCAATCTCAGGAACGGCTAGACCGATTCTCATTAATGAGCACTTTTTGGAAAGCTCATTTAGGCCTATCAAAAGTGACAAGGTTTCCGAACTTCTAAATCTGACTGTTTTCGAGGTATTTGAGCTGACAAAATGGGCATTTCCCTGCTGGTAGAAAGGGCAAGAAAGTCTGAGGTCGTAGGTTCGAACTCCACTGGAGGACAAAACTTTTTTCTAATTCTAAAGTCTATTCAAAACTCTAATTCTAAATTTGGTGTTCCCTGACCCAAAATTTTTGTACATTCCCTCCGAAAGTTAATTTTTTAAACAATGGAAAGTCATTAAATCGAAACAAAGTTGTGCGATAGGCGCGACCTCCAGACTTCCACCTGTCCCGCACCTTCGAAAACAAACGTATTTTATTAAAGGGATTTCCATTTTAATTACAGGTTTTTTTATTTTTTTAATCAAAACCTTAAAACCAATAAACATACATCACACGATTAAATAACATTGGAAACGATTCTTTTTATGCAAATGTACAATTCGAGATAATTGCCTTCTGTCCCGTGCCCACTGATCTCTGTAATTGTAACGTACCCTTAATTTAGGGCACTAATTAAATGTTCATGTGTGAGCTTGGTAGATTAGATTAGCTTCTTCCCCGTCTGGAAAGGGCCGAAATGGGGTCAGGGAACAAAAAAAAAAAAAAGATTTGTACCGTAAAAGGTGTATCGACATCCTCGTTTACGAAGCATCCTTGCTGCTAGGGAACCAAAAAAAGCTACCATCGATCGAACAGCGATTAAATTTTAGGAGTTTTACCTGCTCTTCTAACGGCTGTTTAGACCGGTAAATATCATTGGTGCAATTGACAATCACCCGTATTTTGCAACATTAGTTTCAGATGGATTGTTATAAATGCCTTTGAACTGCATAAAGGACGTTCTGGAATCCACGTACACAAATAATGAAAATTGAATTGAAATAAGAATTTTTAACATTTCTAGTTTTTCCTGGGAGAAGAGTTGCACTGACAGACGGCTGACAGACACGAAACCAATTTTGTCCAGATTGATAGCAG
Source organism: Orius insidiosus (assembly GCA_014119065.1). Classification (NCBI taxonomy): domain Eukaryota; kingdom Metazoa; phylum Arthropoda; class Insecta; order Hemiptera; family Anthocoridae; genus Orius; species Orius insidiosus. The sequence continues at coordinate 22,965 of JACGAQ010000672.1, read as the reverse complement.
AAAAATTTATTTTTGAGATAAAAAATTTTGTTCGACCACACTGAAGGTTTTCGTTGTCATCTATTAGGTGTACAAAATGAAACTCAGCCACAGGGTAAATTTGAATTTTGTACATTTTAGCCGAGTTTCATTTTGTACACCTAGTAGTTCATTTTTTCAAAATTTTAAACATTTTAGGCGTTAAACTCCATCAAAAGTTGACCTTCTCCGTGTAAGAAGGTTATTGAAGTATAACCATTAAGAAGGTTAATTTTTAAAGGCTTGTAAATCGTAAACCGTTACAGATATTGAAAAAATGCACTAAATAAAATCTGTTGGAAATTTAATTCTCTTTAATTTTTATTCTATTCATTTTTTCTCTAGGACGCACAGTTTTCAAGATAAATTTATTTTAAAAAAAATTCTTTTCCGAAAATGGTGCATCCTAGAAAAAAAAATTAAGTACAAATTTATAGAGAATTAAATTTCCTACAATTTTATTTATTAGGTGTACAAAATGAAACTCAGCCACAGGGTAAATTTGAATTTTGTAGATTTTAGCCGAGTTTCATTTTGTACACCTAGTAGTTCATTTTTTCAAAATTTTAAACATTTTAGGCGTTAAAGTCCATCAAAAGTTGACCTTCTCCGTGTATGAAGGTTATTGAAGTATAACCTTTAAGAAGGTTAATTTTTAAAGGCTTGTAAATCGTAAACCGTTACAGATATTGAAAAAATGCACTAAATAAAATCTGTTGGAAATTTAATTCTCTTTAATCTTTATTCTATTCATTTTTTCTCTAGGACGCACTGTTTTCAAGATAAATTTATTTAAAAAAAAATTATTTTCCGAAAATGGTGCATACTAGAAAAAAATAATAGTACAAATTTGTAGAGAATTAAATTTCCTACAATTTTTATTTATTAGGTGTACAAAATGAAACTCAGCCGCAGGGTAAATTTAAATTTTGTAGATTTTAGCCGAGTTTCATTTTGTACACCTAATATTTGACTTCAATTTTTTGGGGTTTTCAAATCTCCTTGACGACCACTCTAAATACCATTAAATTCAAATATATCGTAAATAATTTGAGTATTATACAACCAACAATAATAATTTCTGAATATATCAGGTTGAATTGGGCTAAATAACCATAATGACAAAATCGATAGGATCAGAAAACAAAACAAAGGGAAAAAAGATGATTGAAATTTTCAAAAAAATTAAAAGAGGCCAGAAGACAAGAAGAGGCTACACCGGGGGTCTAACGATCAATACTCAAAGCATAGCACCGCCGGGTACTTCCTTAGCTGCAGTTATTACCAGACTATCTATTAAACAGGTCATGACATAGGCCAAGAAATGTGGGAGGGGGAGCGCGCGGGGTGGCTGAGGGTACGGGGTAAGGGTAACCATTGTTATGCGCGTCCTCCACGGTTTGAATTTCTCCCATCCTAATGACTCAACCCCCTCTTCCGCCTTTACGAGTTTAGCTAAAGCCAAGTCTATTTCGCAATAATGACACTATTCGAGGAGATTCGCAAATGGACATTTTTGGAATTTAATGGCCTCAGAATTTTGATGAGGTAAAGAATAAAAATAGAGACATCTCTCTGCCTAAGAATGGTCTCACTTTAGCTCTCAGGAATGGGGTAAAATTAGAGAAAAGTCAATTTTTAAGATTAAAATGAAAATTCAATAAAACGAGTTTGTACTTAAATTTATGAGTATTTAGTAAAGCTTAAAGCTAAAAAAGTTTTTTCCTAACCTCATTCAATTTTTGGTAAATTGGGAGCAAATTCAAAAACTTGTTTTTAGTACCTGAATTAAAAAATTGTTATTGCAAAAGATTTTTTTATAATAAAAGATGAGCCATCGATAATCTGGTGTCCCGTAGAGGTTTGATTGGAAGCTTTCTGTTGAAAAAAAAGTCTACGAAAAGGGTTTGAATTGAGGTTAAAGCAGTTTCTGAGTCTTGGGAGAGGATGGCCACTCAAGTGATTTCCCTATAGACGTCTTCCGCTCTTTTCTCACCCTTCAAACTGTTCAATTTTTCGTTATAAATAAAAAAATTCCGTTTTAAGCTTGTTTAAATAGTTTTGGGTCAAATAAGGGTCCAAATGGTATTAGGGACGCGTAGCAGACCTGGGGGAATACCGTTTCCATTAGATGTTATGCATTGTTCATACGCTTCCCTCTTTACAAGGATCTACATAGTCTTTGCCCTTTTAATGATTCCCTTTTAATATTAACCTTTTTTTTTCCCCACCGAAATATTTCTCTTCGGAAATCGTGAAAAGTTCAGGCCGAAATCAACGTTCAATCAATCGTAGGTGGGGTTGATTTTGTAAGCCGTGGCTTTTCCGAATACGCTTTTTTCCCCGGTTAAATATGTTCCGCCTAGTTGACAAATAACCTTTCAAGAGATCTCTAGAGCGAGATTGGGAAATGGGATCTGTATATTTACCTGTCTTGACGGATTTTCATGATTTTTTTCACTTTTAAAATATGTTGCTTGAAAAGATGAAGAAAAAAAAGTGAGAATAAAGAGATAAAAAGCTTCTTTTTTATAGCGGAGAACCATAAAAATCGCAATAACGCCTCACTGCCGACCGTTCTAATATAAATGTTAAATATTCTCTCGGGCTTCATTGCGTAAGCCGACCCAAATATACTCGAGTACCTCTTTTTTAAAGTCGAGGATTGTGGAAATGTCGCTTTACTTATTAAAACCCATCAAAGATCATCCTTAATATTCAGTATATCGTATTTAATATTTAGAGGAAATTTTTATTACATCCTTGCCTTCTAACTTTTTAACAATTTATTAATAAAAACTTTAAGCTTCTATTATCCAAAAAAAAAGTAAACGAGATAACTTTGCGTTTCCTCATTTAATTGGTTCATTTCCATGAAAAGCTCTCCCTTTTCTAAGTTTCTCTATTTTCAGAAGTTGAAAGATCAAGTTTTCCCCGAGTGTCGCCACTGCCGGCTGTCAACGGTAAAAGTAGAGACTTGTTAATAATGGGAGGGTGCGTTTTGAAGCAAAATTCAAAACTTTAATTTTGACGTGAGCTTTAAATAATTAATTTTTTTAACTTCCTTAAAGAAGTTATTGTGATACCCTCGACGTCGGGTTTTTGGGGAAGGGTCTTCCAGACCCGGAGGGTAAAATCGAATATTGATCTTTACCGATCTCAACTTTGTCTGTGGTTCCGCCCGGCCGTCCGTAGCATTTTTTCCGGAACACTTTACGGCCACAGTTTTCATCCGATTTTCACCAAATTTTCACACAAATTTCTTTAGCCGGTGAAAAAGAATTTAACGAGGGCGATTTTTTAATTTCGAAAAAAATGGCGGAGATATGTCTGTTTGAAATTTTAAAAAATTCGCTGCGGCCAAACCGTAAATCCGATTTTCACCAAAGTTTCACCAATTACTCCTTATATTTTTTAGAATTTTTGGTGTAAAAACATTGCCACTTTTTAATTATTATTATTTTTTTTAGTAGGGAGAAATTTCATACCCATTACGAGAGGCACATCCGTAGGCCAAAGAGCCCATTATTTCTACCTTGAAACTTAAAAAAATTTTAAATCAAAAGAACTTAAAAAATTAAAAAGAAAAAGAAAAAAAAGGAAAATCCGGAAAATTTTTCGAAAAAAAAAAATTAAAAAATTTTTCAAAAAAAAAACTTAGAAAATTTTTCGAAAAAAAAAGGAAAACCCGGAAAATTTTTAGAAAAAAAAAATATTTGAAAAATACTTAGAAAATTTTTAGAAAAAAAAACCAGAAAAATTTTCGAAAAAAAAAACTTAGAAAATTTTTGGAAAATTTTGTTTTATTTATTTCATTTTATGTGTTATACTACCCCTCACTTAAACTTCCCCCTTCCATATACTTCCCCTCACTAATAATTCCCCCTTCGTTATACTGCCCCTACCATATTCTTCCCTCTCCGTTATACTACCCCCTCCGTTATACTTCCCCTCCCATATACTTCCCACTCTGTTATACTTCCCCTCCCATATACTCTCCCCTACGTTTTACGTCCCCTCCGTTATACTTCCCCCTCCTTTTATAGATACTTCTCTTTAAGGAAGTTTTGTTGGAAGCTCTTCAAACCAGTACTTTTTCTTCTTAAAATTAACAAGTTATTGATGATGTAAATCATTTTATGGTTTGAAGCTTGGAGGTTCTAGGACGTATAAACGACGACCAGGTTAGAAAGGCATAAAAAACCGAGGATACTAAACCCACACGCCTTATCAACAAAGCGTGTCGACTTTTTTACACGCTCTCCTAAATCCCTTTTTATTTATAGGTATATTAAATTTTTTTTTGTCGCCGTATAAAAGGACTCTACGCCAAATTAGTCACATCATTGCTTTTTGGTTTATCATTTCCTGGCGGAAGTCCATTCTAAGTCTAATTTTATTTCGGAGTTTTTTAAAATTTTTGTTAGCTTTTAGTGTAATAATTAATTTCTTTTGTCCTCACAAAGTAACAACAATTTACCTCTTATTTTTTTCAAAAATTCCCGTCACGACCATCTCTTTTTTACCAAAAAATAAAGGGTTTTCTGAAAGTTGATTTTCACGAGTACAATTTCAAAAAGCAATTTTCAATTTGTTTGTAAAGAGACGTACAGATGAAATCAATAATTTTGGATTTTCACAACTTTTTCTTCATGAATAATAAATTAAAGACTTTAATTAAAACGCTTAACGAGGTTCCTTTCTTAATAGAGAGGGAAAGGAAAAAATAAGAGGGTCTTTAAAGCTTCTCAAATGTTTTAATTACCTTCAAAGTTTAAGGTTATTTTATTTTTAAAACACTTTTTAATATTAAAAAATCATTTCTGGTCATTTTAAAATAACGATAGATTTAAAATTTGTTGAAAAATAAAAGTTTATCTAAGTTTTTTTTTTAAATGTTCTTTGCTCGGGGCTAAGAAAAATAATTAAAAGAGGCCAAACAAATTAAAGATCCTGAGATAAGGGAAGAGAAAGAATTAAGAAAAAGAGGGAATGAATAGTCCTTTTTCAAAAGCAACGGAGGCTTTATCGTTCACAACCCATTAAGAATTAAATTCACCAGATAATTTTCCCAATGTCTTTATTCTTGTAGTACCGTGTAATTATTTAAAAAGTTCGATTTGTACAAAAAGGGATTTTCTTTTGTGAATAATTAAAACAGGCTTAAAAAAAGGAGAAAACGTATGAATGATGGGAGTTTCCCGTAATTTTCCCGAGTTGACAAATACGATTGTCCTCCGCGATAGAGAAACGTGGAGTTGACGTGACAACCTGGGCCGATAAGGTTCCAAGGGCCGCTCCCCGGGCGGGACATTTGTCACAGTTTCGCCTCGAGATATGTTTAAATAATCTATTATGTCGACCATATTTATGATTATACATTTTTTCCATTTTTACTCTGTATATAAAAAAAAGGTGAATAGGGTTGAGGTAAAAAAAAGGTAGGGTTGAATTTCAGTATTAATTAGAATGATTTATAATTTAGGATAAAGGAAAAAAAAGTAGTTTAAAAAACCCTTTTACGAGGGGTTGCCTTCTTCGGAAATATTTTCTTTTTTGAGGTTTCTAAGAGAAAAAATAATCAATTTTTCCTATTTTGCCAAATGATAGTAATTTATTTACATTATAATTTTTATTGCGTATGTATTCCGCAAGGGAGTTTATTTTACTATGATTAACCAATAATGGAGGAAGAATAACTGTGATAACGGGTATCTCACGACGCGTTTCGGCTTAAAAAGCCTCGTCAGGTGAGCTATTCCCTCTAAAACAATCATTTCTATCTTTTCACTGTGCCCTTATCTCCGAGAGATTTAGTGGATACAGCGGGAAGCCGGAGGCAAACCTCTCCCTACTGCCGCCACCGTTCTCCAAGAGATAGAGCCACTTACCACCTCATTATTGATTTTTTAATTTTTATGACAGATTCGCTGTCATGTCAATACTCTACATTTACATTCCAATTTTTATTGCATATGTATTCCGCAAGGAGGTTTCTTTTACTATGAATTAATTAACCAATAATGAGAAGAAAATGACTGATAACGGTTATCTCACGACGCGTTTCGGTTTAAGAAGCCTCGTCAGGTGAGCTATTCCCTCTAAAACAATCATTTCTACCTTTTCACTGTGCCCTTATCTCCGAGAGATTTAGTGGATACAGCGGGAATCCCCTTCTTCTTCTTCTATTCTCGTTATCACAGTCATTTCTTCCTCCATTATTGGTTAATTATTTGATAGTAAAATCAACCCCCTTGCGGAATACATACGCAATAAAAATTATACTTAATGTAAATGTAGAGTATTGCCATGACAGCAAATCTGTAATAAAAATTAAAAAACCAATAATGAGGTGGTGAGTGGCTCTATCTCTCGGAGAACGGTGGCGGCAGTAAGCTTTAGCGAGACGGTGTGTTTCCCGCTTTATTCACTAAATCTCTCGGAGATAGGTTCACAGTGAGGTTCACAGTGAAAAGATAGAAATGTGATAGAGGGAATAGCTCACCTGACGAGGCTTTTTAAGCCGAAACGCGTCGTGAGATAACCGTTATCAGTCATTTTCTTCCTCCATTATTGGTTAATTATTATAGAATTTATTGTAAAAATGACATAAATTAAACATATGTCGATTTATGCTAAGTAAGGTCAACTTAATTACCATATATGGAAATTATTATGCAATATAGTTTATGATTACGTCTATGATTGCAATGAATAGAGTGCTTCATACTGTGACGAATTTGTTTAATGATGGAGGAAAAGAAAGTACAAATGGTCGTTCTGGGCGATAATGGGATGACGATATAAGGATGAAAGGAAGATTAATCCAGAAGGAGGGCAATTAGAAGCGATGACTCTGAGAAACTCGGAAGAGAATGGAGGGTGTTTGAAACAAAGAGCTTCGGGGTTTTCTACCAACGTGGCTAATCCCCAAGCCTCTTCTTGATGTATGGGTCCTGCCTCCGCTAAACCTTCTTCTTACCTCGGGAGAAACGAATTTGTTTCAAGTCCGTTGTCTAATTTAGGCCCCATTTCCTCCTTTTCTCTACCCGAAGCCTCCTCTTTCCCCTTGTCGTTTTTCCCGTCCGACCCATCGGCCGAAACACCTCCGTTTCAAGATTTATAACCACTTTAGGGCTCATCTTCGCTAAACGCTTACATTTTAACAAAACTCACCCTTATTTATTGGGCCCAATTGAGGTGAAAAATCGTTCCGTTATATTTTTGTTTAAATAAAAACAGAGAGGGTGTAATCTTACACAATTATAGAGGCTTCCTGACTTTTCGTTTAATTTAAAACTCCGATTTTGTGCAAAAAACATTTTTTTTTTGTTTCTGGAGAGTCGGTTTTAGCCGATATTAAGGGTCCTTTATACCTCTTAACGCAGGCGGAATTTTTTCTTTGAATTTTGCTCTAATTTTGCTAGAAAACTGTTGGTATTTCAAAATTTTTCCTTTTTGATTTTGCTCTGGAATTTTATACGGAAATTTTTTTTTCAAAAATGAAGAAAATTATCTTTTAACTATAATTGTTTATAATAAAAAAATCAATAAAACGAGTTTGTATTTATGTTTATGAGTGTTTAATGAAGCTCAAAGCCACAAAAGTTTTTTCCTAACCATAGTCAAGTTTTTGTAAATTGGGAGCAAAATTAAAAAGTAGATAAAATTACGGTTTTTAGCTTCCGATTGTTTATCCTCGATTGCAGCACAATTAGAAAGAATTTTTTTTTTAAACCAATAGTTTTTCTTGGTAAATTAGAGCAAAACGCCGGTATAACCGACCCTTAAAATAGCTCGAGATTATATAAATTAGAAACTTTGGTTTTTTTTGTGGTTTTAAGAAAAAAAAATAAGGTAAAAAGAAGGACAATAGGGTAGATTTCCTAATGGTGTTAGAAGGATCCAAAGGCCACAACTCACCTACAAAAGCACAACTCCGGGGGCTCTTATCTGTTGGGCGAGAAGAACACTGTTATCACGGGTCTTCAGGCCTTCTAAAAGGTCAACAGAACAACTGTTTGCGTTAACTTTGAACAATAAACCATATAATTTTAAATCAATAGACTAAATAATGATAAACTATTGAGTTTGGCGTTTTAATAATATTGAGTGAGGTAAAAGATAGGTTTCGTACTTTATGGAGCCCTTGGGTCGAGTTACATCCTCGGCTACAACTATCGAACTACCCTCCGGGGGATTTGCCTAAACAAAAAGTTTAAACTAATAATTCGAAAGGGCTTAAAAAGAGCGTCTTTTTAAAAATCGTCCTGTCTAATCGAAGATTTATAGCTTCGGTGCAATTTATAAACAAGTTAAGAAGAGTCGGATTTAATCAAGATCTATCACCATTTAGTGAATTACGAAGAGGAATGATTAGAGAAGTTCTTGTTTCACTTTTCTCCACTTTAACCCAAACTTTCCCCCTTTCTGTTTTGCCCGGTTTATTTTATCTTTGAAAATTCAATAATTAATTGATATTTCAAGCTTAAGTGGCTCTTTTCTCAGTTTTCATCATGTCATTTATCATTTAGGTCTATTAATCATTTATTTTAAAAGACAGTTTCGAGGAGGGAAGGAAAGTTTTCTTTTGAACGGAAAATTATGTAGGAAAATGGCTCAAGGACATAAAATGAATCCTCCTGGATACATCCCTTTTTTTAGTATCTTACCCGCACAACCTGATACCTAACGCTCATAAAGGTTTACTCCTGGGCTTAGCTTTCCGGTGAAAAACGATTCTTGATAAATTTGATGTTTACGACATTCGGCTTAATTTTTGTGTCAAACATTTGACTTCAAAAAATTTGAAACTCTTTGCAGAACAGAGGAATCAGTCGGTTTTCTAGCTAGATTATCTAATAATAGCCACTACGTCGAATTAAAGGTGTCAGTTACACATTTTTCCTTTTTTAGAATAGCGGCCTCGATCGAACAATACAGGATTAGCTTTCAGATCACGCCGTCCCTTCGTTAACTATTTATCTCCCGAGGAGTATTTCGGGAGTTTCATTCCGGACATAAATTCAACAAATCCGTGATGCGGCAAATAAATCATAAAATGCGTCACCTGTCCGACAAATTTTTTCTTCACGTTCGAGCTATAAAGACAAAAAAAATGGCAACGTGAGGTCGAGCAAACTTAAAAGGGCAATACAATCGTTTTGTTCTTCTGATATATGGGTCTAGTTCGATTTAATATTCCTTGGACATAAATGCGTATTGCGCACGCGAGGAGATTGGGCTACGCCGGGAGTCTTTTTGTCCGGTTATCATCACGCTAGATTCAGAGCACGGAAACCTGTCAGAAATGTTATTTAATGAGTTTTTCGTACGTTTTTAGTATCGCATTTTGATTTCCTCAAGTTCGATTTATTACGGAAGCCTTCGATAGCATCATCCTCTCTAATTGCTCTTCCCAAGGATAAGGTGAATTATTAAAACGCACGATGTCATCTCGAGATAATCAAGAGTATAAAAAGCAACATCAATATTTTAAGAAAACTTGAAAAGTTTTTGACGGAAAAAGAAATGGTATACTTAAACTAAAAGATGACGAAGTATACTTAAGGGAGGAAAAGGGCTCTATGAGCTATCTGTTAAGCGGATTACCTCCCTCGGGAAAACGAAGGCAGATCGAGGTGTTTAATGAAATATAAACAAGTATAACAAAAGAAGTTTTGGTCTTGGGGGAGTCAGAAGAAAAAATGAGGATGAAAAATAGCTTTGACGACGCTTTAATGAAATTTTAAATTTTTCAAAGTGTTATTTATTGGAAAGAAGTAAATGATGTCCATTATCCCCACGAGGCCCTCCCCGGTTATAAAACATCCGATACCGATAGGGGTTTGGGAAAAAAAACAGAGGTAGGTACGTAATCCAAACTCTTGGCACTAAACACCTCACTCATCGATCCAAAAGTCTTATGAGTTATGATTCCCAGGGGATTTCCTCCCGAGGAAAAATCACTGCAAAAAAAGACCCTTTTAATGTTTCGATTTTTCATAAATCACGCCCTTCTCCATAACCTATTCTCATTTTAGATACTCCGGGTACGAAGGGCGAACTCGACATCGGAGAAATTTTTTAAACTTCCTTAAAGAAGTTATTGTGATACCCTCGACGTCGGGTTTTTTGGGAAGGGTCTTCCAGTTTTTTTTCATTTTCAGATTCTAGACCTCTTGGTGAATACACCCATATAATTTTTATGTTGAGTTCGCCATTTTTTCCCCTTTAAATACGTAAAAACCGAAACTTTAAAATGCGAATATCTCGAAACTACGTTTTGTTGAGTTCGCCCTTCGTACCCGGAGCGCCTCAATTCTTCTGAGAATTTTTCGCGATATAGCGGTAAGCGGATAAATGCTATTTTATTCATTTGTCATTTGGGTAAACATGAAACTGAAATCATTACTTAAACAATTTGTTTATGTTATCCGAAAGTTGGGTAGAAACAGCCCCCCGGGTGGTTGATTCGGGACTTTAATATATCTGAGCGACAAGAAGCTTTCCTCTTGGCGCTCTCTGATGTTTCGAACTTGTACTAATTTCCCTAATCCTACAGTCTAAGTTGGACCGCAAAATTGCCCCGCGTCTTGTCCGAAAGGAAGGTATTGAGGAAAACCGTTTCTGACTATAACTAAGTCCTTAATCTAATATTCTACAGGGCGGAACTCTCTTCCTCCCCCTTTACTTTTGCGATTGTTCAACTCTAATCCTTCTTAATGATAACTTTAAACTCATTACACGACTTATGAACAAATCTCAGTAATCATCTGAATATTCAAAAACTTTTCTTTCCCTCTGCAAACCAATTCATACATTGCTGATCTTTAATTTGGGGCGCGTTTAAAGTGGGAGCGATTAGTGTGAATCATGTTTCGTCCCGTAGGCGATAAACGCTCTTAGAAACACCATCAGTTCGGGTTATTGGGGTGATTTCATGAGGGGCATTACAAGTCTATAAACCTGTTTATGCCTTCACGAAATGTTACGGCAATAAGGAACTTGAAATTAACCGGCGTTTCCTCAAACGAGCTTATCTTCATGATGGGGTTTCGATTAAATAAAGTCGAGATATGTTTATGATTTGAAGAAACAAGGCTTCAGACATAAAACTTTAATGATGTGTATACGCCCTAAAAGTTTCCATTAAGCTAACACAAAGTTGGGAACGCTTAAAACTTTGTTTAGATTTTCCCACTTTTCTCTTTGGAACTTTCGTCTTGGAGGGATGAACGAAAAAAAATTAAAGACGGATGATGAAGCACAAAAAGAGGCGAAAGTCTCACCTGACATTTTTTTTTCACTCTTACCTAACGATTGACCTTTCAAGACGTTTCGACTCCCATTAGATTTTTTTGGAATCTATGTAATTATTGCTGGATCGATATCTAATCCGTGGGGGATAGGAGAGGACGAAGCCCAATAACTGTCCCGGGGTCTTTTTCCTTTTTAACCCGCCCTCGCAACGTGATCCGAACTACAAGTTCCCCGTCAACCAAACGAGATACGTACATACACACTGTCAGTGAATTCCCAGAAGATTGCTTTCTGGCCTCCCTTTTCCGCAACCAAAAATTGATTTTCAACTTGCTCCAATTGTAATCGGTACAGAAATAGAGCAGGGGCACTTCCAACACAACACAATAAAGTGAGACGTCGTTTTTCCACCGTCTTTTACCATGGAAAAAATCCTTTTTACCCGTTTTGTGGACATTTCCCTCGTTTATTCGGCGAAAAAACCTCATTTTACCTACTTTTACTTTTAACCTCATCTATTTTGCCTAAGGAACCCATTTTCAAGTTATCGATCATTTTATTCAGAATTTTCGTCCCCAAACATCCACTTTCATTATTAACTTCCTTAAAGAAGTTATTGTGATACCCTCCACGTCGGGTTTTCGGGGAAGGGTCTTCCAGACCCCAGAGTGTCAAATCGAATATTGATCTTTACCGATCTCAACTTTGTTTGTGGTGCCGGCCGGCCGTCCGTAGCATTTTTCCGGAACACTTTACGGCCACAGTTTTCAACCGATTTTCACCAAATTTTCCCAAAATCTCGAAAAAATGGAGGAGATGTGTATGTTTGAAATTTTAAAAAATTCGCTGCGGCCGAACCGTTGGTCCGATTTTCAGCAAATTTTCACCAATTACTCCTTATATTTTTTACGAATTTTCGGTGTAAAAAAATTGCCACTTTTTAATTATTATTTTTTTAGTAGGGAGAAATTTCATACTTCTACCCATTACGAGAGGCACATCCCTAGGCCAAAGTGCCCTAGCTTGACACTGTGAAAAATTTTGGTAAAAAAAGAACTTACAAAATTTTTCAGAAAAAAAGCGCAAATTTAAAAAAGAAAATCCGGAAAATTTTTCGAAAAAAAAGCTCGGAAAATTAAAAAAAAAACTAAAAAATTGTTTGACAAAAAAAAATTAGAAAATTTTTCTGAAAAAAAAAAAAACTTCCCCTCCGTTATACTTCCCCTCCCATATACTTCCCCCTCCGTTGTACGTCCCCTCCATTATACTTCCCCCCTCCTATATTGTTGCTTCTCTTTAAGGAAGTTTTCGTTGGAAGCTCTTCAAACCAGTACTCTTTGGACGTTTTCCTAGATTTTGGCCAAGAAACCATCATTTTGACAAACTTGTGTTCATTTAAGGTTTTTCGGCCGAAAGACCTCTTCTACAAAATTTTTGGACACTCTTTCCATTTTCTAGCTGAGAAACTTTGTATTTGGCGTTTTCTATAATTTTTCTGCAGAAAGAGAAAGAAGATGAATCAGGTCTTTTGGCTCAAAAACATCCTAGAATGGATGAGTTTAATAATTAAGCAGATGCTTCTTCTTTAATGATGAAATCCGTCAATCTGCCAATTCCTGGCTGAACATCTAAAAATTATCTAAACAATTTAATCAATCAGATAAGATTCCGAGAAGCAAAACGGTTCTGATTTTTCGGATTATCAACTTAAGTGATCAACCTTTACGTCAAGGCAATAATTGAAATGGATTAATGAAATCTGAACAGAGGCTTTAACTTGGCTTATTTAAAGCCCAAGCTTCCCAGATCTGACGGCTCAATTTATTTATTCTTTTGCTTTCTCTTACTAGAGGAAAAAATTGCTTTACAGAATACAATAGGGCTTTACGATAGAATGAAGCCTTGGGGTACAAGAAAGAGGATCTGAATAATACCTTTTCGATATTTTTTCGTTTGCTTAAAAAACATCTGATTGAGCCAGTTGACTGGTAGAAAAAGAATGTCATCAAGTAATAAACTATATAAAGGTTATGTAATGAGAAGATTCCCTTTTATTTAATTATTAAGGATGACATAAAAGTTGAGATTGACCTTGGCAATTATGCTCACGTTTCGCAACGTGTATGGTGTTGTAACGTTTAAAATGTTCTCGTGAGTGGCGACCTCCTCGTTTTATCGTTCGGAGGGGGATGCATGTTGTAACTAATTGCATTACGTAGTTTATAAAGACCGTTTTAACTAAAAGACAGGACAATGCCATCGCAAAACGCCTTTGTACTGTCAGGCTCTCACCTTTCCTTTTCTTTCATTTTAAAAAATTAGTTTTTTTAATTTCTAGAGTTTATGGGTCAGTGGTCAAAATAATTTACTCAGCCAACGCTTGAGTTGCAGTCCTTTTGTTAACTTCCGTAAGAAGTTATTGTGATACCCTCCACGTCGGGTTTTTGGGGAAGGGTCTTCCAGACCCGTAGGGTCAATTCGAATTCATTACCGATCTCAACTTTGTCTGTGGTTCCGGCCGGCCGTTGCATTTTTTCCGGAGCACTTTACGGCCACAGTTTTCTTCCGATTTTCACCAAATTTCTTTACCCGGTGAAGAAGAATGTAACAAGGGAGATTTTGGAATTTCGAAAAAATGGCGGAGATATGTCTGTTTGAAATTTTAAAAAATTCGCTGCGGCCGAACCGTTAATCCGATTTTCACCAAATTTTCACCAATTACTCCTTTATTGTTTAAGAATTTTTGGTGTAAAAAAATGGCCACTTTTTAATTATTATTATTTTTTTAAGTAGGGAGAAATTTCATACTTCTACCCATTACGAGAGGCACATCCCTAGGCCAAAGAGACCATTATTTATACCTTGACACTTGAAAAAATTTTCGAAAAAAAAACTTAGAAAATTTTTGACAAAAAACTTTGAAAATTTTTAGAAAAATAACTGAAAATTTTTCGAAAAAAAAAATCTCGGAAAATTAAAAAAAAAAAAAAAACTTCCCCTTCCTTATTCTTTCCCTCCTTTTATACTTCCCTCCCTTCGTTATACTTTCGTTCCCTTATACTTCCCCCTCCGTTATACTTTTGTTCCCTTATACTTCCTCCTCCCTTATAATTCCCCTCCGTTATACTTCCCCGTTCGTAATAATCCCCCTTCGTAATACTCTCCCCTCCGTAATACTCCCCTCCGTAATACTCCCCCTCCGTTATACTTCCCCCTCTGTTATACTTCCCCCTCCGTAATACTCCCCCCTCCGTTATACTTCCCCCTCTGTTATACTTCCCCTCCCATATACATCCCCCTCCGTTTTACGTCCCCTCCTTCATACTTCCCCTCCTATATACTTCCCCTTCCCATATACTCCCCCCTCCTATATTGTTACTTCTCAAACCATTACTTTTCAACCGGCCTCTGTAATGCAGTGGTCGTCGTCTTCGATTTTTCCTCAACCTTCTCATTCCTGGTCTTCGGCGCCATGGCATTATGGAGAAGCCTCAGCCTTGGTCCTGGAGATTTCTTAGCCCCCGACATCTTCCTTGGTTTTAAATTTTTGTCATTCTAAAAATATCCTTGATAATAGGAACTAAATATTTGAAAGGCAAGGGATGCTTTTCGTGCTTGCCTGTCGTAAAAACCTGACAAAAAGTTTGTCTTTTATATTTTCCCCATCTAATATTTACTTTCTACTAAAAAAAGTTTTTTTGGGGCTCTCCATGAAATACGAGAAGCGGGGGCGCTAGTGGGGCCTTATCAAAGTTTATTATCAGCGGACGGTGGAGAGGGCAATTTAAATGCAAATTGGTTTTGATGTAGGTGCCTCTGATGGGATATTAATGGAGAGACAGAACTGACGTTTAGAGACCCCTCTCTAGGCAAACTCACTTGTTTCCTTTCTGTCTTAGGGTTTAATTACTTCATGGGGAACTATTTTGAAGTCAAAAAACACCTAAAAAGGGGTTGAAGAAAAAAAGGTGCTTTAAAAAAGAGAATAATCTGCATAAAATCACAATTTCCCTTTTCCTGTGAATAGAGCCCTTAACATGTCCCTTCGCATTTGTATTACAAAGGGAAAGATTGCCACTCCGCCTAAAAAACAGACTGTGTGAAAATAAACGCTTTTTTCGGTTTGCATTTTAAACTTTTTAATCTCAACCCCTCACACAAAAGATAATTAAACGTTTGAACGTTTTTTTTAAATTCTAGAACGATTGAAAAGTCAATGATCTGAGAAACTTTTAAGTCCCGTGGCCCGTCGACTTAATCAGGACTTCTTTATTGTTTTCTTCAAAGACTAATCGACTTTTCTCTTCTATACATTCTTTCCTTTTTATTACTTAAGCTCTGTTTCTCAGTTTTCCTTCTTCTGAAGGAGCCTTTTAAAAAGACAGTTATCTTGTGAATCATTTGACATCTTCAAGTGATATCTCTTTAGAGATCGATTTTCGTCCGATCCATTTTTATAGGAGATTCTCGAGGGGTAAAAGCGAACCCTCATCATCCACTACTTTTAAAAATTAATGATTTACTAAAGGATTACCAGCGTTCTGACCCCATCCATCTACCGGAAGCTATCTAATCTAGATATTTTTAGGGAAAATATACCCTAGAAAAACGATTTTAGAGGCGGAACTGACGTAACCTGTATTCCCGAAGGACATGACAGGTGTTGTCGAATATAAAATTCACTACCTATTTTCGTGAGGATCGTTTTTACCCTGATTTTATTGTTTTCGCACAAAAATAGTCTTTTTCAACATTGTTTTTACCGTTACTCTTGATAATTTTATCAATTCTTTTGATATCCTCGATGTCACCCCTAAAAAAGTGTGGCTTTTGTGCCGGCCGTCCGTCGACCGTTTTTTCCGGAACCCTTCATCGGATTTTCGCCGACTCTTTATGTCCAATTTTATTATAATAAATAAAAATTGTAGGAAATTTAATTTTCTATAAATTTGTACTTAATTATTTGTTTCTAGGATGCACCATTTTCGGAAAATAATTTTTTTAAAAATAAATTTATCTTGAAAACAGTGCGTCCTAGAGAAAAAATGAATAGAATAAAAATTAAAGAGAATTGAATTTCCAACAGATTTTATTTAGTGCATTTTTTCAATATCTGTAACGGTTTACGATTTACAAGCCTTTAAAAATTAACCTTCTTAATGGTTATACTTCAATAACCTTCATACACGGAGAAGGTCAACTTTTGATGGACTTTAACGCCTAAAATGTTTAAAATTTTGAAAAAATGAACTACTAGGTGTACAAAATGAAACTCGGCTAAAATCTACAAAATTCAAATTTACCCTGTGGCTGAGTTTCATTTTGTACACCTAATAAATAAAACTTGTGGGAAATTTAATTCTCTATAAATTTGCATTTAATTATTTTTTTTCTAGGATGCACCATTTTCGGAAAATAATATTTTTTTAAATAAATTTATCTTGAAAACAGTGCGTCCTAGAGAAAAAATGAATAAAATAAATATTAAAGATAATTAAATATCCAACAGATTTTATTTAGTGCATTTTGTCAATATCTGTAACGGATTAGGATTTACAAGCCTTTAAAAATTAACCTTCTTAATGGTTATACTTTAATAACCTTCTTACACGGAGAAGGTCAACTTTTGATGAACTTTAACGCCTAAAATGTTCAAAATTTTAAAAAAATGAACTACTAGGTGTACAAAATGAAACTCGGCTAAAATCTACAAAATTCAAATTTACCCTGTGGCTTAGTTTCATTTTGTACACCTGATAACTTCTGGATTTTGCGATGTTGGCTATACTGTTTTAACAGACATCCTGTTTGTATTTCATCCTACACTACTATTGATCCAATTTAGAACCTGTTTGGACAGCTCAATTGAAGACAACAAAAAACCAGTCTACCAACGAAACTACCTTAAAATAATTTGGGCCCTCCAATGTGTAAAGTGCTATTTCCCGCTTTTTGTAAACGTTCCTTAAAACCCTCCTTAGCCAAAAAAATACCTTGAAAATCCTTCACTTAATATCAAAATCAATGATTGTGATTGAGCCAATGGAGCAATAACGTCAAGAAAGAATTTAGAAAAGGGCTGCTTAAGCCCTTCTTATGATTGTTTAAGGTACTTTTGCCTGTAGGTACCTAATATCTTAATAAATAAAAGCACTTAGTTTATTGACATGAGTTGAACAATTGGCTAAAGTGCGCCAATTGTGTTTATTTACGTCAAACATAACTGTAATTGACGAAATCGACATATGAATACTAAATTATGGTGTAATACATTTACCGCAAAAGTGATTGCTATTTGGCTGCGGAATCAATCAATATCAATCCCAAATTGGAATTCTCCTATAAGGGATCGATTAGATGATTAGTTCCAAACGTCTGGCCGTTAATTACGCACCATTTACGGTCAATAAAATAGATTTTCTTTGAGCCAAAAAAAAAAGGTCCAATTAGTCCTGCAATCCTGAAATCGTGGAGATGATTTTTCTTTTTCGTCCTTTCTGGAATTAGTTCAAGGATGATCGTGAGATAAACCGAGTTTCCTTAAAATTAAGATTTTTAATGTGTCAAGGATTTTTTAATATCAGAAATTTTTTTTCTAAAATTATTCCATTATTTCGTTAACGACTTTTAATGAATTGCCATCTGTCTGGAGGGTTGAAATTTCCAGGATCATTAACGCGGATTAGTGTTTAGCTAAGGGGAGAAGATGTTCTTTTTCGACAGATTTTCTTAATGAGATGACAACACGGGAAAGGAGCCTGGAAACAGTTTCAAGAAGAACAATTAGAAAATTAATGCAAGTTCGCATCCTTGCTAAACTCGTCGTTCCTTTATTCTAAACATGTAGGTTGAACGAAGATTCTTGCAGAAAAACGCTCAAAGTAGGAGAAAATTTTTGACTTCTCCTTTATTTCAGAAAAGCCTGACTACAAACCCTGGAATGTTCCGAAGCCGCGGCCTAAAATATAATTTAAAAGTACTTGACGACGTTTTAATTAAATAATTTTAACATGGCGTTGAGAGAGTTGGTTAAATGGACATTGAGGGCTGGTCCCAGGCTGATCCTCGTACGCAAATTGTCGTTTGCAGAAGCGTTTAAATTATTCATGAGACATCGAAACGAAACGTTATCGCCCTCTCCGTAATATCGTCTTAATTCAACGAATAAAATAAAAACATCATTTTTTTTAATTTTTCAAATATATTTTTTCAGGTGAATTTTAGTGGGTGGGATGAATTTGAGGGCTTTAGTTGGACACGTGCTCAATCCCTCTCGGCGGTCTATGTTTAATTCCACCGCAGGGGTTGTAGGGCTTAGTTTCCCGTAAAATGCCCTTCTCCGCCCCCTTTCAAATTACACGAGTTGTAAAACGCGGCTAAAATTTATTTGTTTCACGCGAAACGCTCGGGTAAATTCATCCGACCTCAAAACCTCGAAATAACCCTTAAGTTAGACAAAACATTTGAAATTTTTTTTTTTTTGTGAAAAAAAGGACGTAAAATTCAAATGAGTTCCATTTTTTGACGTGAAAGGCGTATCTTTGTGTCTCTTTTAAACCTTTTTAATAATTCCTCAACTCCTCGAATATCGCCCGGCCCTCCCTTCCTGGTCCTACATAAACTAAAACTTAAAAATTGTCTCTTGTCAAAACCTTTCTAAGCTTTTATACATCCTTCTCCTTTATACTTTCCCTCCCTTCGTTATACTTCGTTCCCTTATACTTCCCCTTCGTTATACTTCCCCCTCTGTTCCCCCCCCCTCCCTAGGTGTACAAAATGAAACTCAGCCACAGGGTAAATTTGAATTTTGTAGATTTTAGCCGAGTTTCATTTTGTACACCTAGTAGTTCATTTTTTCAAAATTTTGAACATTTTAGGCGTTAAAGTCCATCAAAAGTTGACCTTCTCCGTGTAAGAAGGTTATTGAAGTATAACCATTAAGAAGGTTAATTTTTAAAGGCTTGTAAATCGTAAACCGTTACAGATATTGAAAAAATGCACTAAATAAAATCTGTTGGAAATTTGATTCCCTTTAATTTTTATTCTATTCATTTTTTCTCTAGGACGCACTGTTTTCAAGATAAATTTATTTTTAAAAAAATTATTTTCCGAAAAAAAAATGGTGCATCCTAGAAAAAAATAATTAAGTGCAAATTTATAGAGAATTAAATTTCCTACAATTTTTAATTATTAGGTGTACAAAATGAAACTCAGCCACTGGGTAAATTTGAATTTTGTAGATTTTAGCCGAGTTTCATTTTGTACACCTAATACTTCCCCCTCCTATATTGTTACTTCTCTTTAAGGAAGTTTTTGTTGGAAGCTCTTCAAACAGTAGGTACTTTATTTTTTAAAATATTTGCGATAAATATTTGTTTGAAGAACGAATTTTCAATTTTGCCGTTCATAAATCAAAGGTGAAGGCGTTATAAAAGGTAATATTTCGTGAGGGAACACGAGGCCCATTCGGCGTCTCCCTCTTCCCCAATATCAATTGATTCTGCCTCCGCAATCCTCATTTCGGCCCCAGAACGGGAGAGGAAAATGATCTAATCATTTACCGGAGTTGTGACACCGTTAATAAACTAAATATTAGTGGTGCCGGGGTCTAGAAATTGGAAAAAGGTGGCAATATTTTTCTTAGTTTCCGCCCAAATAGAAAAAAAACCCTCTCATGAGTTCTCGGCTTCCATTTTATTACGTTTTCCCCAATAAAATATTCTTTACGCGCACTTTTCACGTCTGATAAACATTTTCTTTCTTGTACAATAAACAATTGGAAGTTTATCTTCTGAAATAAAAGTAAATAAATGACTAAGAGACTTGAGGGTTTACTTGAAAAATTCGTCTTTAACATGTTACGTGCTCTCATGCCAAGTCAGCCCCCGTGGGACTTTCTCAGAAATGAAGAAGAAGATTGCATTAGCCTCTCATTAGTTTGATTATAATCAATATTCTGTGATAAACTTTTACTTACCAAAATCTATCCAGAAGAAAAAAAACATCATGGAAAATTCATTTTTAAGCCTCTTGCGCGTCGCGTGCTGTTAACGACTGTAAAAACGAGGCTTATCTAATGACCTTTCAGCATCAAAGCCTACTATTTGGGCGACATTTTAAGCTTTGAAAAAAAGAAAAATTTCCATTTTTTTTGTCACACAATATAACTCTGTTTAAAATTAAAATCAAAACGATGAATAATTGAATTTTATTGAATAAATTGAGTTAACAAAATGTGAAGTTCTACGCGTAGTTTGTGATTTCGTTTTGAAATGAATATTCCGACTCTACTTTAAGCCTTGATTAAATTTTGCATAAAGTTCATAGCAAAAGTGCACTTCGGAGTTCAACGTATGTTGCATACTTTTTCAAAATAGCCGCCTAAAAGCGATTTAACTTTTTAACTTTTAAACAGGCAAAAAACAAGACGTTCTATCAACTTTCTTTTTAAAAATTGAATTCTGATTTTTATAAATTAGTCTTAAGATAAGGCTTTCTGGACGTTTGTCCTTTTTTTTTCGGATTCAGCGATGTTTTCTCTCGTTTCAAGAAAGTTTAGCAATCGGGCAACTTTTACCAAAAAATATTAATTTTTAAAATAGCCGTATAATAAGCGTAACGTAAATATTCAATCAACTTATTTTTTTTTCTTAATCGCAGAACATTAACATTTGGCCTTTGACGCAGAAAATAGAAATTACAAATTAATATGTTTGATTATTATTTAACTTTTTAATGAGAAATTCCTCAGGAGAGTAAAGGAAAGCCTCTTAGAGGCTTTAACCAACCGCTGTGATCAGGGCGATCTGAGGATCACGAATAAATGAGGCGCTCCGGGTACGAAGGGCGAACTCAACATCGGACAATTTTTTTCTTCTCATTTTCAGATTCTAGACCTCTTGGTGAATACACTGAGTTGAGTTAGCCCTTTTTTCCCCTTTAAATACATAAAAACCGATGCGGCAAAGCTCTGCGATATCAGCGGGTACGAGGGGCGAACTCCACATCCTAGTCCACAACCCCTACTCCTTTTCCCATTCCAGGGAACTCAACTTTTCTGTTGAGTTCGCCCGTAACATAAAACTTTAAAATGCGAATATCTCGAAACTACGTTTTGTGAGTTCGCCCTTCGTACCCGGAGCGCCTCAAATATTCTGCAGGAGGCCTGTTGAATCAACCATTATGTACTATGGGCTAAAAAAATTTTGCTTTTGGTTTTTAAGGTTGGTATTACGTTGTTTTTTTGGATTCCTTCGTTTTTAAAACTTAGATCTTTTGAAGAAGGTCAAGTTGAGTGATACGAATAACCTCGCTTAATTTAAGTCGATAAAAAAATATCGTGTCATAAATTTTTCGGTTTTGAAAACAGCAGATACTCGTTGGGTTTTTTCCAGTATCATTTTATCGCTTTAGGGGATAAACTCGCGTGGGATCACGATTAACCCCGTACGCGGGAGGGGTAAAAAAAAAAAGTCATTGTGCCATCATGCCGAAAACGAGGAAAAAGATTAAGGTGGAATTTTTGGAAAAAATAATATCCGCCCCCTGGATAAAGCGATGATGGTGAAAGAAAAAAAAAGAAGCGCAACCCCCCTTCTACAATAACCGAACAATTTCAAATCGGTCGAATCCAATTATTGGCTATTTGAAGAGGAGATTGGGTCATCACCGAAGGGAAGGGTGTTGTCGCCTCGAAAAGCGTGTTTTATAAAACGTTGTAGTTTGCGACTCCCGATGCTATTAGCGCTTCCGATATCGGAAGCATTTTGACGATAAAAATATTGAAAAATTTGTCATAAAATCGTTTTTTCATTAAAAAAATAATTGTTCATTTTACCAGTTTCGTTATGCGAAAAGTAATTAAAAAACATAGTACATGAATGAAAAAAAAAATGCCAACAGCACGAGGTGTTCCCAGGCGGTCACCCATCCAGGTACTAACCTCGCCCGACGCTGCTTAACTTCGGTGATCGGACGAGAACCGGTGTGTTCAGCGTGGTATGGCCGTTGGCGTGCACTGTTGAGTAATTCAGCTTTAAATCTAGCTATGAAAGGGAATTCTTAAGTAATAAAAGACTCAAAATGTGCCTATTTTTTGAGTAGTAAAGCCAAGAATCCCCCTTTTTGCCAGATTCCAAGGTGTCTTTCCTTATTATATAGGCCAAAAAACACCTTTGCCGGATTCCATGGCGTTTTCCTCAGTTTTTAGGCCAACAAACACCTTTTTTACTCAACGAACACCCTTATAATGGTGTTTTCATCTGTATTTGGGCCAAGAAACACCCTTATTATCGAATTCTTTGGCGTTTACCCTAATTTTTAGGCCTAAACACCCTTTCTACTGAACTCTTTGGCGTTTTCCTAAAATTTTAGGCCGACAAACACCCTTTTACTCAAGGAACACCCTTATAATGGTGTTTTCATCTGTGTTTGGGCAAAGAAACACACTCATTATCGAATTCTTTGGCGTTTTCCCTAATTTTTAGGCCTAAAACACCCTTTCTACTGAACTCTTTGGCGTTTTCCTAAAATTTCAGGCCAACAAACCCCTTTTTATTCAAGGAACACCCTTATAATGGTGTTTTCATCTGTGTTTGGGCCAAGAAACATCCTTATTATCGAATTCTTTGGCGTTTTCCCCTAATTTTTAGGCCTAAAACCCTTTCTACTGACTCTTTGGCGTTT